>JASDQU011103890.1:10259-30230 GCA_032191745.1 Picea mariana | reverse complement strand
CATAGTAAGTTTTCTGAGATTAAATATGGGCTGATGATGCATTAGGTTTCTTTTACAGTTACACACTTTGGTATAATTTCACATGTCAAAGATTTTTGTAATGTTCTCTCTTTCCAAAATCATAGTAAGTTTCTTGAGGTAAAATATGCTTTGATGATGCATTAGGTTTTTTTCACAGTTACACACTTTATAGAATTTTCATGTTAAAGATTTATGTAATTTTATCTCTTGCCAAAATCATAGTGAGATTTTTCTTTCTTAATTTCCAAATTAATGTAATCAAATTTAAGTCTATATTCCTTTTCCACTTCAATTGCATGCATCTAAAAATAAACAGAAAATTAAAACAAAATGTGCCAAGTGAGTAAAATTTCTTATTGAGAGAATCTTTGAGGGTAGCCTCACCTACATGTGCCTTCAACAAGTCCAACGAGATCAAATTTGCAAATACCAAGAAACCTTATTCCATACAATTTCACATAGAAAGAGAAATTTTAATGAATTTAAAACTAATCTGAGTGAGGTGCTCCAAACTTCCTTTCAAACTTGTCCTTATTCTCACCAACACCCAGCTTCAGCCCACACTATTAATGTCCAGCCACAACCAACGATGAAGAAAGAAGACCTTGGTGACAACGACAAGATTAAACCATGGCTCCAAGACCAAAAACCATGAACAAAAATCTTTAGGTACTAGTTAGAAATTGTGAGCAAATCGGTATCCATTTATATATCATACAAAAATGTGGGACATGCATTAAGTGTGATAAATCTTGTTTCAAGTTTGAAAACTTTATAGTTATTTTCACTTCCAAGATTATCCATTTGGTTGATTCATGTAATTTTTCAGAATTATCAGTTTTTCTTCAAATAGGTTTATTGCTTGCTAGTTAGTGTAATGTGTAAGAATCTATACTAGTTAAAGAAATTGAGATAAATTTCCCAATGGAATCAAAATCTTAAATAAGGGAAATCATTGATCACCTTTGATTATTTAACCACCTTTATAATTAAAAGGTGTTATCTTCATTGCCTTAACCCTATGTTGATATATGATCACATCATTCAAAAAAAATGTGTGTTGTGTTTAAACTTTATGTTATAGAAAGACACACTAGAGGGAGTTACAAGGGTCCTTATACCATAAAAAATCTACTCATATTAGATCATTTTGGATAAATTTTGACTATGACACTTTGACAGCTTGTGGAAGCTAGTGGTATTGTAAGGAAAACACCTTTCATCCTCCTAATTTCCTCTTTTTCCAAGTTCCCTAGGTATCAAAATATTTTTCATAATCCATCAATAAATTTCTTTAACTGTTACAATAAGTGGGCATTGACAAATTTTCGACAATTAGTACTTCCAAACCAACCCAAGACATTTGAGCATCTATACAAATCCATCTTGTTTATTTGAGAATATTCGGTATTCTAGAAGGTGCATGGTGGTATACTAAAAGATCCCTATGTTTAAGTATTCTTATATGAAGTTACCTTGCACATATCATTTGTGTTGGTAACTATTTCATCTTTTGGTTGATTGTCATAAATTCAAGTACCATTTTGGCAAGGGAAATGGAAAAATAAATCTCTAGAAGGGACAAACTATGATTTTATCAGTCACAAATTTATATATTGGTCTTACAAATTTGAATTTTCTTGGAGCTTGTACAATGATTTCTCAAAACAAGACTCTCATCAGATGATTGTGATGGAACCATCAATGATTGTGTCAAGAAATTTGATTCAATATTCATTAGAAGATGTGAATGTTTCTAACAATCTAGTGAGAGCATATCAAGTTAGGTTTTTCTTGATGACATTGTTAAAAGGGAATATATGCATGCTCAATTCAGAAATACAGTTGAGACTTGAGAGTGTAGATATATTAGGGGAACCGTTTGTAGTCTACTTTCCAATAGGGAGTCTCAAATCATTGTTGCGGATTATATTAATGAGGACTAGATATACTTGTCCCAAATACAAAACAAATAATCAAACAAACTAATGAGTTAAAAAGCCATAGTAGAACTGAGAGGTCGTGGTCGCTTTGCTATAAGGATCTTCACCATCTATCTTGGGTTTCTTAATCTCACAGCCAAAGACAAATTTTCCTTCAAATTGATCTCGTGGTATGAGTTCTTGAATAGATAACAATAAATTCTACTCATCCCTATGGATATTCAAGCCTGGATTTTAATGTTTCTTATCAATTAGTCTTCCAAATTCCTCCCTGAGTTTTGAATAAGTCTTATCTAAATCAGGGTACATAAAGAACTTATGAGTAGCTTTATAACATTTTCAATTGACCCTCAATCTATACATAAGAAAGAGCACTGGGATAGGATATTTATTGTTCTTAGGCATCAACAAAATTAGCATAAATCGCCTATCATCCATGGTATTCATTTGACATTGACCTTTCTCTATGCACAATGAAAACAATTCCCTAGAAAAGGCCAACATATGTAATTTCCCAAACCAATGGATGATTATGAGACACATGATTAGAGATCACTTTCATTGACATCCATTTAAAAAAATTATTTCAGAAAAAAATGAAATTGTTCCTGAAGAGAATTTATGTCCTGCAATGTTGAGATGAAAGAAAAGGTATCTAGTAGTATTTGTATCCTGATCCTACTCTTTCAACATCTTTTCGATGTTCATAATCATGGACAAGGGCCATATCATCATTATAATCCTTTATAGAAAATTGTGATTTTACCGCATCTGTAATCCAGAACATTTTCTTGGTCCTTCTCATAAAAATGTATTTCTCATAATTGAAAGTTGACCATTTCCACATCACTGCACTGAATTTATTTAATTACCACAAGATTATTCAAGTAAACTTCCCAATGTACCCTTCACATTTCCCAATTCAAAACTATACATTTCATCCATAGGGATGCCAAAGGGATTTTAGGAGTCATCTCCTTTTCTCTGAGTAAATTACCAACAACTGGTTACATATTTTCCTTAGATCAATATGATGCATGTGCTTTACTCTTGAAAAATAAAGACTCACAATTTAAAACTGAGGATGTATCTTATTTCTTCAGGATCATCATTTGTACTCCCTCATTGAGTTCCCTTAGGAGTAATTTGAAATTCAAAGGTCACAAAAATGAAAGAATAGCAGATGAGATTGCTCAATATTCCATTCATCCAGTCAAGTTGAGTGTTTCGATTGGGGGAAAACAAAATAGAGTAAAGGCTGATCTATCTCTTTAATATGGAATGTCACAAAAACAACACCCTTTTCTAGCCTAGAGCCCTTCCTGTTTGGAGAATGCTAATTGTAATGTTCTCCAAGTCTCAATGGGTTGGGTACTGAATGTTGAAGTTTGATCCCTGGTTACATTTTCACCCCATCAATACTTACCCATGCACCTTCTCTTCCTATGTGCCTTCCTTTTTGAGAAATACAACTTAACAATAATGCTAATAATTCCAATAAATTCGACCCAAACTCTTTTTGTTTTAGAAAAATGGGCAAAGAAGGAGATTTTTTGTTGTTTCCTTCTTTTGTCCAACCAAAGTAGCTTTATCTATCTCTTTAGATTTTCAATAAATGTGAAAACATTTCACTTGAAGTCAACCAATATTTTGACTTCATTATAGAATTATCACATGGTCTTTTTTATCACAGATTGTAGGTTGGGAAAATCCCAACCCAATCCACAAACTTGGGACAATTGTGAGAGTATATACCCATGGTAATGTTATATGGAAACTCTCATAATTTTAGTGATGATGAAAAGCACCACAATGGGGGAATCTTGGTGAGCTTAGGGGGAATGAAATGGAAAATGAGAAGATGAGAGTGAAAACCTCTATAGTTCAAGTTAGGAAGTGGAAAATGGCTTGTGTAAGAGTCTTGTGGATAAAGGTATGTCTCCGAAGTGAAGTGTACCTGCATTTTTTTTTTATACATGCTTGAGACAAGACAACATGGAGATATACAAGCCAAAATATCAAATGGAAAAGAAAGTGAAGCTTGTTGTTGTATATTGCAGCAATAAAGACGAATCCAAAATCCTAATAGAGATGCAAAAGACTAAGCTAGTAATTACTAGTTTAACTCAAGTATAATGAAGCAATACTTTAATGACAATATAGGGTTGTTAGGTAGTGTTTTTAGATAATTACTTTTATATCCAAATGTCTGTAAAAAAATATTTCTACAATAGAAAATTATACTCAAACAAATCAGCAAGCAACTTTCCCAACAAATAGCTAATACCATGTAGATTAACAATATTAACAACTTGTAAGAACATTTTAGTGGTAGAGTAGTGAGTAAAGTAGAGTTTAAGAGTGTTTTTCTGCAACCTTAATGACTATAGAAAATGTTATCATAGCAGAAAGAGACACTTGGAAAATCTAGATGCCCTAGTGGTTCAAGAAAACTAAAAGCATGTAAAATTGATTCCACTTTAGACAATTCACATATCTCATTAAAACACATTTTTCAATGCAAGTATTTCATTTCTCCAATGCAATTTTTAGATTAGTGCTTTAAATATATTGGGTAAATAATGTATTGGTTATAAGAGTTGTATCAACAATATCTTTATGAGTGTAAGCCCTTTTACTTCCTAGAGCATGCAAAACCAACAAAGGTAAATCTAGGAGGGTGTAAGCGCTTTTACTCACCCTAGCAACCTTGTAAAAGTGACATAAAAAATAGTAAATAAGATGAAACTTGGTGGAAGGTGTATGCTCTTATACTCCTAAAATAGTTGTAGACAAGAATATGATGAAACAAAATAAAATACCAACAAAATGTAGAAATGCCCTTAATAATTTCACAAGATACCAAGATAAAAATCGTATTTTACCAAGAACTTTCCATCCACACGCCAAAAGACAAACCTAAAAAATGTACGCACCACCTTAGCTCCACAATATACCAAGACAATCATCTAAAATAGTTTCACAAGAGAGAGAGAGAGGGGTCAAATTCCTAAATAGGGCTCAAATTTAAGCTAAGTAGTATTCTCTAATGAGAGAGCTATGTTAAAATGAAAATGATTTGGTATCATATTTATAAAATACCTTAATATAATGTTTTTCCACATAATATGAGGGTAAAACACAAAAAAGGACATTGGCCTCCTTTATTTTACACCTTTACAAAATAAAATGATTTTTGCACAAAATAAACCATAAAAATATGATGCAATTCCCTAATTGGGTGACGTCTTGCACTTTTAGCAAAACATTCATCTTGAAGAGGAAATCATTGGGCCTCCAAAGACCATCCCTTCATGTGATATGGTATTCTATCCATCAAGAATGATGATTCATCAAATTACCACCACCATCATCAAACCCTATCCCTAAATCATGACATCAATCCCAAGAGAGAGACGCTATGACCTTCCAAGGTCAAACGTTCGAAAAATGAGGGATATGTATGCTCCTTCAAGATGTCTTCTCTTTTCTCAAAAATAAACTTGCATCTTCTGTCTTCACCCAAGGTGTGGGTCATGGCATCCAACCTGTGGGATTCAATCCCCAATGAAGGCCCAAGTAAGGCTTTTTCCTCCAAATCATGAACCAAGCTAGGTATTGCAAAGGAAAACGAGTGCACCCTCCAAGGGTCTGAAGTAAAATGTATCATGGAAAGTAAAGTCACATTTAATACAATATCCACCTAAACATATACACCAAAACTACCTTATCAAATTAAACAAGTGCTCAAATACACTATGTAACTTGCCAAGTTTAGGTATGTGAGGGTTGTCAAGGTGACCTATTGAGTGAGTCATTCCTCAAATCAAGGGGTTTTTCCTAGGTCGACCCTCTCTAATCCATGTAAGGAATATGGAATGGATGGGGTTCATATCTTTGGGCATGGAATTCATGACATACAATGGTTCATATTGTCTCATTTATTGGTTCCTTTGTAGAGTGTGTGCTATACATTCGTTTCCAATGCATCCTTTTTCAAAGCCCATTTATTGGCATAAATTTTTTAAAATACAAAACAATTGGGTACTACAATTGGGTAATGTAAGACTTGAAATAAGTACCACAATGTCACTTGAAGGTAGAGTTACAGAGAGTACCATATGGGTAAATAAAAGGGTATACCACACTTGTGTAGATCCCTCAGCAAGTGGGGCATTTATATATGTGAAATCTGTTTTTTGAAGGTATTCAATTATTTTAAGAGAAACATTTCATTTTTCTAGAGACCTCTTTGGGTGAGAAACTAGAACGTTATAATTTTATCTTTTATGTTTTTCCAGTTAATTTCCCCCTGGGGCTTCAACCGCTTTTTTCGATGAAATGAGGTATAATCCCTTCTTGGGTTAGTACACTCAAAAATCCCAAAAGATAAGGAGACAAAAATGATGAAGTATGGAAAATGATAAGTATGATCAGAAATGGTACGATGAATTATCAATGAGACCACCTAGTAGAAAACTATTTCTCCAATGGTGACAACTTACTAGGGAACAATTTCAAACACCAAGGCGAAACACGGAAAAGAGCATAATTTCCAAGAAGACGTTCTATAATCAAAAGTAACTTTAAATGCAACATATTCAAATGCCTCAAGTACTGAAGTGACACTTACCACAATACTTTACTTGTACCTCATGGAGCAAGATCCATTGTCTTTCGAAAATAGGGTGATGTGGTGAATTCCATCATGATGAACCAAATAAGTGTGGTGGTGAAGTAAGTATCCATATATGTAAGTGGACATCATGAGTCTATCTATCCCTCAACATTCCATGTCTGCAACCTAAGGGCCTTGAGACATTATTTCCTTAGTTATCTCTAGAAATGGGGGATAACGTCTCACTCCTTGTAACATCCTGCTCTGGAGAACTGAGAAAACTTATTGTTTGAGGACACTTGCTCGCAAGTGATCTGGACTTTTATGATGTTAAAACATTTATCCTTGATTATGATGTGTTATGATAGATGACATGATGTTTTACTGCATTGATGTAGACAGGTGCTATTGACCTTGAGGATGTAGAGGCATCGATGGAACCCCTTGGACTCCATATTGAGTCAGGGAGTGTGCTATTTGGGTTGATTTATTTACTGTGATATTTCATTGATTTGATGATATGATGTTGACATGTTCTGACACGACTGTTGATGATGCAGGCTGATGATAGCTTGCCGACCAGACTCACATATGGAGTAAAGGGGCCACACATGATTTCCAGAGAGGTTTAGGGAGAGGGGTGGACAACAACCCTGCCATAGCCTACTAGCACTCCCGCTGTGTCTTGAACTGTAGGTTAACGATTACCTAGTTTGAGAGGATCCACGATGTCGTGAGGGTAGACTGCGACAGTCGCTCATAATGATTCTAAGGGGCGCGCAATAAGGTGGGGGCCTTATTCCTTAGAGCCCTTTGTCTCCCACAAGTTCACCTAGTGGAGTGTTGACTCGATGGGTTATAGATGTATACCAATCAGTCAAGTTGGCGAGTGGAACCCTTGGATCACATGGTGCATCTTGAAGGGCACGTCGCGTGAAAGAAACACAAGTTGGTGAGTGGCACCCTTGGAGCACGTGTTGCATCCTGAAGGGCATGTCGCGTGAAAGAAACACAATTTGGCGAGTGGCACCCTTGGAGCACGTGGTGCATCCTGAAGGGCACGTCGCGCGAAAGAAACACAAGTTGGCGAGTGGCACCCTTGGAGCACGTGGTGCATCCTGAAGGGCACGTTGCAGAAAAGAAACAGAAGTTGGTGACTGGCACCCTTGGAGCACGTGGTGCCTCCTGAAGTGAACGTCACGTTGATTTTGATGAAGGAACAAACCTAGATGGCCCTAAGACATCTAACACATTAAGAAATTATTAAACTCCTTCCCTAATTAAATGTCGCCTAGTTCAGAATCTAAGTCCTAAGTCTAAAACCTCTCAGGGTAAAATTTTGTCTAACCTTAAGAACAAACCCTATAAAAATAAAAATAAAAATTTAAACAAAAGAAACCCCTTAGGTAATAGTTTTAGTCTTCATAAAATTTTGGGGTAAAATGAAGAGAGTAATAATTTAATTAAAAATCCGTGGTTTTAAATTGTAAAGAAGAAACAAATTATTTAACTTGTGGAAGTATAAAAAGATTTTAAATTAATAATAAAGGGAAAAGAGTAAATAGCACAGATGCCATTTTGGCTCTAATAAAAAGGGGAGAGAAGGGGATAGTAAAAATTAGGAAACTAAGGATTGGAGGAAACATAATAAAGGAAAGTTGGGAACTTATGGTAAAAAGTGAGGTCAACATAGTAAGGAATCTGCAATTAAGAACCTTCTAATTTGAGCTAATTTAGTAACGTCATTTTTAGGGAAATTATTTAAAACATGTAAGGGGATATAGGAGCACCTAGGAGGAAATTTAGTAGCAACTCTAGGTGGGTGAGGGAAATGAGTAAATTAATAATTTAAAGAAAATAATTATTGGAGGAAAGAGTGGGATGGATGACACTTGTGCGAAGGAGAATATTTAGAATATTTTTATTTAAACTTAATTTAAAAGTGATTTAGGGAAAGTGTGAGGTTTGGACAAATCTATAAAAGAAAGGGAAGATGAGGAAGAAAGGGATCGGCTGTTAGCATAACGTTACACTGTCGTATTTGTGACTTGACTGATTACTTGTGGAGAGTTGGGATTTTCCAGCTCGGATAGGAGTGGTAGCTCGACCTTGCGCGGCGAGCTGAGAAGCTAGACTTACCACCTGGATGTTCTGTGGCCCCTTTTCATCTCAGGGGGCTAAGGGGGAAGCAGAGTACCCCTAGCGATTGGCTGGGAGTTACCGGTGTAGTCTCGACAGTCGACAAGCAAGATCTAGACGAAGCGCAAGCAAGATTCAGAAGGAGCATGAGCACGGGATAGCGTCTTTGGGTTATTGTCATCAGTTACAAGTATGCAAGCGTGTTTATTGTTAAGAAATAAAAATTTATGCATATATAATTTGTATATAATTCCTTATGATGTCGAAAGTTGTGTTGAGATTGAATAGTGGTTTACTGGTTACTTCTTTAATCCTACACTACCAGCGGTCGCCTTATGTAATTTTCTAGTCATTATTTGATTATTTTAAATCCATCGAGTACTTGAGACTAGTGAGATAAACTCTTATTAATAGCGTGAGGTTGGTGTCGGCAATCCTGAATTTTTTGCCTCCTTGCCGATAGGATTAGGGCCTAAATCTACCTCTGTCTGTTTTTGCTTGGTTTCCCGACAAATTGGGAAAGGTCAGCCATTCTTGGGCTTGCATTACCTTTGATTTTCTCCTTCAGTGAGGAAACCTGCACTTTTTTACGACTTTCTTAATGCATTACCCAATGGGTTAAGGAACTGACCGGTGCACTCCTTTGAACCTAACTGCCCAGCTCAAGTAGTAACCCTCTCATGCTCAAGCTATGGTTATTCGAGTAGCCAAAATTAAAATAAAAAAATAAAAAAACAAAAACCCTCGTTGGCAGCAACATTTTCAGTATTACAACACTCCAACGTATTAGTTGGTAGCATCAAACTCAGCAAGGGAAAAACAGTAGGCCTCAATATTATTTAGATGAAATTTAAGAAGACCGATTGTGCCAACGTGCAACATGAGCTAGGTTGTTGGTGAATGGTGAAATGTTATGCGTTCTGTGTCCCAACCTACCACTCTTCTAATGGACGCATCCCCCAAGGAAGGCGCAATACGATTGGAAGAAATCGTATTTTGTACAGCGAAAGTTTAAACCACCCAATTTATGCCTTCGCAAACTCGAGTTAGCTCTGGAATTTTGCTGCTCACCAACGTGTGTTAGTTCACCTGATTTTTTGCCCTGCAAACGGTGTGAGATACCGAAATTGTCTTCTCTACCAGTGTATTAAACCTCGCATGATAATCTCGGAAAACTATTGGAGCCGCGTTGTTGTGAATGCTAGATCCACCCTCCCTCTACGATTTGCAAACTTTTTGCCTGTGCCTCTACCTCTGCGAGTTATCCCTAAGTTAGAATCGTTCCAGGCAATTATCCTTGGTTATGCGTGGTCGACCTGCATGAGCCTTGCCTCCTTCATCTTCTGGTTGTTTCGTGGGTGGGGAGTGTTGTATGGGCCGTGAGTCTGCTGGAGTTAAACATTGGCCCTTACCCTATCACCTTGGGGAATCTACCCTTGAACATGAATGCTCTGTCCATAGAGTAATGAAATAAATAAAAAACCAGCCTGTTACCCATGTGAATCCTGTGGTGCAACAGCAATGACTTCGCCTTGTGCCATAACCTATTTGGTAGCCTGTTACTCCTGTGCACTTGATTCTTGAACCACTCAGCCGCCCCTTTAGAAGTCTAATATTAACAACCATGTCATCCATATTTGTGCTGGACAGCGTGGTGTGTTTGATGCCAAGAGCTGGTGATCTGTGTCTGTCAAGAAGGTGGCTCACTGTTTGTTGCTTATGGAATGTTCGGGATGTGTAAAGGTTAATGACCAAATTTAGAATCCATTGAAGGTGAAGTTTTAATTACTAACCTTGATCTTGGTAATGCTAAAGTACTATATTGTTTTGTTACCGTCAACCTTCTTGGAATCGCTAATATATTCTAGTTAGGGTAATGATCAGTGTGAATTAATGCTTATTGTTAGGGCTTATGGTAAGGATAATGTAAGGTAATAGCAGGTAATGAAATGTAAATGCAAAGAAATGATTAAGGTAACACAATGGAATGCCATTTAATGTGACGGATTGTTAGTGCTCGGTACTGAACAGATTGTTACCTTAAGGGGATGCATAATGCTACAGTAATAAATTTTTCATGTTATTTATTATTCCTAATGAAATTGTGAATCTTGAAATATAGAGCCTTATTTAGGAAATTGGAAACCTAAGGTTAATGTTAGTGTATTTGTTTTAAGGTAACGATAGTATAACGAAATGTTTAATGCTAGTGCTAATGGTTATGGAATTGTTAAGATGATGTTTGTTATATGTTTTATGGAAATGTGGAAATAATGTTGTATATAACTTGTAAGTTGCAAGGTGGCCGTCATTTTATGTAGTTATGATCAATGTAATGTTGATTTATTTTATGGTAAATTTATTGTAACTTCATTGCATTGGTATCATACAAGGAGTAATGTGATTGGCGATTGATGTTTTAGTTGCAAGGTTATTATAACATAAGATGTGAGGTTGTTAAGATAATGTTACAGTAATTTTATGGTATATGTAACCTATAGGATATACTGGGATTGTTAATTAATTTCAGGGTTAGTACTATAATTGGAATTGTCCAAACTTACAGTTGTATGATATCAGACTCTTCGATCTGATAAAGCTATTCGCTCTGCATATAAGTCTGTGTGTGTGATTATTTTCTTTGTAAAGAATCTAGTGCCATATCAAGAGTCTCGTGCCCTTTAAAGGCATGGTTTCCACTGTTGTGACACACCTCTAAGGTCGTATCAGTAGTCTCAGGCTCTTTAAAGGAAGAGTTCCCACCACTACAACCTCTTGACAGAGATTACTAGTTTCTGCATGAGCAGTCGGCCAGGAGCCTATCTGACATTCTCTCTCTCCGGAGAAAAGAACTAAGATTAAACGCCCTACTTTCCTGGGCAGAAATAGTAAAATATACTACTATGGATTCTTCCATATCTGTTCGTACTGTACATAACACAGCATGTCATTTAATTCTTGCAGTTACTTGTTGTGCACCTTATTTCTTCTTGTTGTGATCATCGTGGTTGCATCTTGTTAGTCGTTGGGTAGCAAAGTGATTCAAGTGGGTCTGTTTCCTTTTTACACGCGCGCACACACCTTAAAAAAAAACAAAAATTGCACCTATTATCAGAGATGTTGTCGTAATGAGGAGGTCGTTACATATGGTATCAGAGCGGGTTCGACTCGCGACTTGGTATTCCCTATGGATTTTGTTGACATGATTAGATTTGATTGTACTGTTCCTGATCGAGTTGATTGTGTGTGTGCGGGTAATCATGGTTAGAGGATGCCACAGAGGTAGATGACGGGGTGCTAGGGGAGGAGGCATGACGCCTCGAGTAGCATCCACACCTGAGGGGTCTAACCCCCAAGGAGGCGAGTAGGTTCTCGGACAGGAGCAGATAGCAGTTGGTGATGTTGTTGGGATGATGAGATATTTTTAGTGCATGTCCGAGGCACTGATCAGCTAATTGGACAGACACGATGCCAGGGCGTCGGCACCCACTGAGGTTCCGCCGTGTGCACCGGCCGTTATAGGTAGCATTCACCGTGAACTCGAGAAGGTTAAATTTCTCGAGTTCTTTGGTGCCCCGGATGGTGCTGCCGCCGAGTCATGGTTGGAGAATATGACGATGTGCTTCACAATTTGCGATTATACCTCCAACATGAAGGTCCACATGGCAGTCTTTCAATTGAAGGGGAGCTCTCTTCTATGGTGGAAGACGCTCCTGCCACAGCTAAACATGGCCATTGAAGACGTGTCATGGGAACTGTTCAAGGAACAGTTCTGAGAGAGGTACCTTTCAGAGGAATTCATTGAGCGTCATCTCAATGAGTTCAACACATTACGACAGGGAGGTCGTATGGTGCCCGAGTACGAGGCACGTTTTATGGAGCTTCTCCGGTATGCTCCTCACCTTAACACTGAGAAGCTCAAGGTCAACAGGTTCATGTTTGGCCTTAATGGCAGCCTGCGTGAAAAGGTTACGATCTTGATGCCTTAAACCTTGCACGACGATGTCTGAAAGGCCCTCATAGCAGAGGAGGAGCTTATCAGTGGGGGTCAGACCAAGACTCCAATGAGACCAATAGCACAGGGTTCATCTGGTACACACAACATCAGACACCAGTGAGACATACGCCAGGATATTGTGGCTTCCAGAGAGGATCCACTTTCACTACACCTCGACGAGCACCGCCTTAGCAGTGGACAGCTTATCGGGGACCACAACATTAGTAGCAGCGTCGCCCACAGCAGCAACAGTTTTGGCCTATTCAACAAAATAGACATGGGTTCCAATCCTGTGGGCCGTCATCTTCTACTTTGAGTACCAGGACTACTAGGCCGAAGAAGGGGTGTTGGATGCATGGGGAGCCACACTACTAGTGCGAATGTCCTGTGGAGAGGACCATAGTGTCAGGATTAGCTAGACCCACTACCATGGGAGATATGGGCAAGGCCCATCAGATTCATGTAGTGGTGAATAACTGCCAGGTAGAGCACCAGTCAACTGTGCTCGAGACGATAGGTACTGTCGTTGACTAGACACTTAGTATTTTGATAGACCCAGGTGCTACTGAGAGTTTCATTTCTGGTGCAGGGCTAAAAAGGATTAAGGTAAAGACAGTCGAACAGGATGGGCTTAGCTTCATAGAGATGGCCTCTGGAGCCAAACAAAAGGTTGGAGGAAAAGTTATGGGCTGTGCCCTTAACTTTGGAGATTTTGTCACGAGGGTTAACTTGTACGTCACAATCTTAGGATTTTATGATGTCGTGATCGATATGGATTGGTTGGAATTGCATGAGGCATTACTCAACTGTAAGATGAAACAGTCGATCTTGGTTGATGACGAAGGAAAAAGATGTGTGATTGTAGGATGGAACCAGGGAGTTTGCTTGAGGTTCGTCTCTTCCTTACAGTTACGGAAGAGTATGCACAATGGGTGCAAGCTTTATGCGATCCTTGTGCTAAACAGAAAGGGAGTAGCGAAAGGTATAGAGCACCTTCAAATGATAAAGGAGTTTGCAGACGTATTTCCAGAGGAGTTACCTGGGATGCCACCGGAAAGGGAATTGGAGTTTACAATAGACCTGTAACCGGGGACCAAACTGATAGCAAGAATGACTTATTGGATGTCGACCCCGGAGTTGCAAGAGATGAAAATGCAACTGAAGGAGTTGTTGGACCTGGGGCTGATACACCCTAGTGTGTCACCGTGGGGTGCACTAGTTATTTTCATATGAAAGAAATACGGATCATGGAGGCTTTTCATTGACTATCGTCAACTGAACAAGGCTACGATCAAGAATAAATATCCCTTACCAAGAATTGATGATCTGTTCAATCAAATGAAGGGTGTGACAGTGTTCTCCAAGATCAATTTTCAATCAGGGTATCACCAGTTACGGATCAAGGAGGATGACGTCCCTAAGACCGCCTTTAATACGAGATTTGGACATTACAATTTTACCATTTTACTGTTTGGACTGACAAACGCCCTAGGGGTATTTATGAGTTTGATGAATGGGGTGTTCCGCGAATACTTGAACAAGTTCATCCAAGTATTCATTGATGATATTTTGATTTACTCTTGTATGACAGAGAAGCATCATGAGCACTTGCGCTTGGTACTACAGTATCTGCGAGAGCACAAACTGTATGGGAAAATGTCCAAATGTTCTTTCTACCAATCGAAGATTCACTACTTAGGGCATGTCATTTCTGGTGAAGGCATCACCATGAATCCAGCCAAGGTTGAGTCTATTATGGAATGGCCTACGCTAACGAATGTCACATAAGTGCGTAGATTTATGGGTTTAGCAGGATACTATCGACGGTTTGTTGAGGGATTTTCAAAGATAGCAAATCCGATCAAGGAATTGCAGAAGAAAAACAAGAAGTTTGTTTGGACTGAGAAATGCACAGAAGAAATTCAGAGGCTTAAGGAGTTGTTGACAATAGCGTCGATACTAAAATTCCCTGACATGGATGCATACTTCTTGGTATGCACTGACACATCCAAGGAAGATTTAGGAGGAGTCTTGATGCAAGACGAATGAGTGATTGCTTACATTTTGAGGAACCAAATAAGGCATGAGGAGAACAATGTGACACATTATTTGGAGTTATTGGTCATCGTATATGCCTTAAAGGTTTTGAGACACTACCTTGTTGGATGAAAATTTGAACTCAAGACTGATCATTGTGGACTACAACACATTTTTACACAAAGTGAATTGAACACACGACAACGACGTTGGTCAGAATTGCTTAGCAATTACAACTTTGAGATTACTTACATAAATGGAACGGTGAACCGAGTGGTGGATTCTTTGAGTCAGAGGCCACGCATATTTTTGGTGTTGCCTCTTCAGACGAATCTACGTAAGAAGATTCTCACTTTATAGTGTAATGATGAATGGTACAAAGAGGTCGAGGGTTTTATCGGACAAAACACCATGATGGTACCACGATATGAGGGATATTCATTTGATAGCGATGGGTTGCTGAGGTTTAGAGGTCGGATTTGTGTGCCACCAAACGACGAGCTGAGGATGTTGATCTTGAGTGAGGCTCATAGAGCAGTTTACATGGCTCACCCGTGGGTGACGAAGATGATGGCATACCTTAAGCCCTTATTCTTTTGGAAGGGAATGAAGGCCGACATAGTCAACTATGTGGCCAGATGTCTAGAGTGTGAGCAAGTAAAGGCTAAAAATAGACACCCAACAGTATTACTTCAACCGCATTCCATCCCGGAATCAAAATGGGAGGTTATTTCAATGGATTTTATCATTGGTTTGCCACTGACGGCAAGAAGACATGACTCGATTTTCATAGTAGTAGACACTTTGACGAAGAGTGCTCACTTTTTTCTGTATGTATGACGTATCAGGCACCTAATATAAAGAGAGTTTTCATCAGTGAGATTGTGAGGCTGCATGGTGTGCCTAAGAGGATAATATCCGATCGAGGATCGATGTTCACTGGATGATTTTGGATGAGTTTCCAAGAGGCCTTAGGAACCCAACTTAACATTAATACTGCATATCACCCAAAGACTAACGGACAGACCAAATGAGCCAACCAAACGTTGGAAGACATGTTGAACATGTACGTGATGGACCAAAAAAAGCGTTGGGAGGAATTCTTGCCTCTAGTAGAGTTCGCTTACAACAACAGTTACCAGTGCACCATTAAGATGGCACCTTTTGAGTTCTTTATGGGAAACCATGTTAGACGCCCTTGAGTTGGGATCAGCTTGAGGATAGAGCCTTGGTGGGACCAGAAGCGATCCACAAAATGGAAGAGAAAATGAAAACCATAAGACAAAGGATTAAAGAAGTGTAAGATCGACAGAAGAGTTATGTCGATGAACACAGAGTCGACCGTAGTTACGAGGTCGGTGATCGAGTCTTCTTGCGAGTTNGTCTGATTCTTTGAGGTGTATGCATGATGTTTTTCATGTATTTGTTTTGAGACATTATATTAGTGATCCTACACACATGATTGACATGAGTTCCTTGCAGGTATCGGATGAGGGAGCGCTCATGGCTGAGCTGGTCCGCATCTTAGATCATCACATTCGATAGTTACAACGTCGAATGATAGATCAGGTCAAGGGCCAGTGGGATAGTTATAGTCCGCACTCGACAACCTGGGAGGACGCATATGATATGCACCAACAGTTCCCATTTTTGTTTGATAGATAGACTTATGATACTGTGGTACTTTTATTTTGGCATTTATACTGAGAAACTTCAGGATGAAGTTTAGACCAAGAGGGGGTGTATGTAACATCCTGCTCTGGCACACTAGNGGGAGGACGCATATGATATGCACCAACAGTTCCCATTTTTGTTTGATAGATAGACTTATGATACTGTGGTACTTTTATTTTGGCATTTATACTGAGAAACTTCAGGATGAAGTTTAGACCAAGAGGGGGTGTATGTAACATCCTGCTCTGGCACACTTAGAAAACTTATTCTTTGAGGACACTTGCTCGCAAGTGATCTGGACTTTTATGATGTTAAAACATTTATCCTTGATTATGATGTTTTATGATAGATGACATGATGTTTTAATGCTTTGACATAGACATGTGCTATTGCCTCATTTTTATTAAGTGTGTATTGTTTTCGACCTTGAGGATGTAAAGGCATCGATGGAATGCCTTGGACTCTAGATTGAGTCAGGGAGTGTGCTATTTGGGTTGATTTATTTACTATGATATTTCATTGATTTGATGATATGATGTTGACATGTTTTGACACGATTATTGATGATGCAGGCTGACGATAGCTTGCAGACCAGAATCACATATGGAGTAAAGGGGCCACACACAATTTTTAGACAGGTTGAGGGAGAGGGGTGGAAAGCAGCCCTGCCACAGCCTACTAGAACTCCCGCCGTGGATCGAACTGTAGGTTAATGATTACCTAGTTCGAGAGGATCCACGATGCCACAAGGGAAGACTGCGACAGTCGCTCACGATGATTCTAAAGGGCACACAATAAGGTAGGGGAATTATTCCTTAGAGCCCTTAGTCTCCCACAAGTTCACCTGGTGGAGTGTTGATTCCAGGGGTTATATATGTCTACCAATCAGTCAAGTTGGTGAGTGGCACCCTTGGAGCATGTGGTGCATCCTAAAGGGCATGTCACGCGAAAGAAACATAAGTTGGGGAGTGGCACCCTTGGGGCACGTGGTGCATCCTGAAGGGCATGTCGCATGAAAGAAACATAAGTTGGCAAGTGGCACCCTTGGAGCACGTGGTGCATCCTGAAGGGCATGTTGCGCGAAAGAAACACAAGTTGGTGAGTGGCACCCTTGGAGCATGTGGTGCATCCTGAAGGGCACGTCGTGCAAAAGAAACATAAGTTGGAGAGTGGCACCCTTGGAGCACGTGGTACGTCCTGAAGGGCACGTTGCGTTGATGTTGATGAAGGAACAAACCTAGATGGCCCTAAGACATTTAACAGATTAAGAAATTCTTAAGATACTTCCCTAATTAAATGTCACCTAGTTCAAAATCTAAGTCCTAAGTCTAAAACTTCTCACGGTAAAATTTTGTCTAACCTTAAGAACAGACCCTATAAAAATACAAATAAAAATTTAAACAAAAAAAACCCCTTAGGTAATAGTTTTAGTCTTCATAAAATTTTGGGGTAAAATGAAGAGAGTAATAATTTAATTAAAAATCCGTGGTTTTAAATTGTAAAGAAGAAACAAATTATTTAACTTGTTGAAGTATAAAAAGATTTTAAATTAATAATAAAGGGAAAAGAGTAAATAGCGCAATTGCCATTTTGGCTCTAATAAAAAGGGGAAAGAAGGGGATAGTAAAAATTAGGAAACTAAGGATTGGAGGAAACGTAATAAAGGAAAGTTGTCAACTTATGGTAAAAAGCAAGGTCAACATAGTAAGAAATATGCAATTAAGAACCTTCTAATTTGAGCTAATTTAGTAACTTCATTTTTAGGGAAATTATTTAAAATATATAAGGCGATCTAGGAACACCTAGGAGGAAATTTAGGAGCAACTCTAGGTGGGTGAGGGAAATGAGTAAATTAATAATTTAAAGAAAATAATTATTGGAGGAAAGAGTGGGATGGATGACACTTGTGCGAAGGAGAATATTTAGAATATTTTTATTTAAACTTAATTTAAAGGTGATTTAGGGAAGGTGTGAGGTTTGGACAACTTTATAAAAGAAAGGGAAGATGAAGAAGAAAGGGATCGGTTTTTAGCGTAACGTTACACTTCCGAACTTCTGACTTGACTGATTACTTGTGGAGAGTTTGGATTTTTCATCTTGGATAGGAGTGGTATCTCGGCATTGTGAGGCGAGCTGGGAAGCTAGACATACCATATGGATAGTGTGTGGCCGCTTTGCGGCTCGAGGTGCTAATGGGGAAGTAGAGTACCCCTAGAGATTGGCTGGGAGGTACCGGTGTAGTCTCGACGGTCGGCAAGCAGGATCTAGATGAGGCGCAAGCAGGATTCAGACAGAGCGCTAGCATGGGATAGCGTCTTTGGGTTATTAACGTCGGTTACAGGTACGCAAGTGTGTTTATTGTTAAGAAATAAAACTTTATGAATATATAATTTGTATATAATTCTTTATGATGTCGAAAGTTGTGTTGAGATTGAATAGTGGTTTACTGGTTACTTCTTTAATCCTACATTACCAGCGGTCGCCTTATGCAATTTGCTAGTCATTATTTGATTATTTTAAATCCATCGAGTACTTGAAACCAGCGAGATAAACTCTTATTAATAGGTTGAGGTTGGTGTCGGCAATCTTGAAATTTACACCTCCCTACCAGTAGGATTAGGGCCTAAATCTACCTCTGTCTATTTTTGCTTGGCTTACCAACAGATTGGGAAAGGTCAGCCATTCTTGGGTCTGCATTACCTTTGATTTTCTACTTCAGCGAGGAAACTTGCACTTGTTTATGACTTGCTTAATGCATTACCCAATGGGTTAAGGAACCGACTGGTGCTCTCCTTTGAACCTAACCACCCAGCTCAAGTAGTAACCCTCTCACGCTTAAGATGTGGTTATCTGAGTAGCAAAATTAAAATAAAAAAATAAAAAAATAAAAACCCTCATTGGCAACAACGTTTTCAGTATTACAGCACTCCAACATCTTGGTTGGTAGCATCAAACTCAGCAAAGGAAAAACCATAGGCCTCAGTCTTATTTAAATGAAATTTAAGAACACTGATTGTGCCAGTGTGCAACACGAGTTAGGCTATTGGTGAATGGTGAACTGTTATGGGTTCTGTGTCCCAACCTACCACTCTTCTAATGGACACATCCCCCAGAGAAGGTGCAATATGATTAGAATAAATCGTATTTTGTACAGCGAAAGTTTAAACCGCCCAATTTATGCTTTCGCAAACTCAAGTTAGGTCTGGAATTTTGCTGCTCACCAACGAATGTTAGTTCACCCAATTTTTCTCCCTATAAACGGTTTGAGTTCTCAAAATTGTCTTTTCTATCAGTGTGTTAAACCTTTCATGATAGCCTCGATAAACTGTTGGAGCCGCATTGTTGTGAACGCTGAATTCACCCTCCCTCTGCGATTTGCAAACCTGTTGCCTGTGCCTCTACCTCTGTGAGTTATCCCTAAGCTAGAATCATTCCAGGCGATTATCCTTGGTTCTGCATGGTCGGCCTACATGAGCCTTGCCTCCTTCATCTACCGACTATTTTGTGGGTGGGAAACACTGTATGGACCACGAGTCTGCTGG
>JASDQU011103885.1:0-10456 GCA_032191745.1 Picea mariana | reverse complement strand
ATTCATAAATATGTTTGGGCTATAATAAATGTCATATTCGTTGCAATTATATCTTGCACGTTCTCTTGTGATGTGAAATCCTTGTAATTGTCACTCATCTATGCCCAACGTGAATGCGTGTGCGTTCCTAGAACGCACGCACACGTTAGTGCGCATGCGTTCTAGGAAAACACGTGCGTTCCTTCTAGGCATTTTTTTGTGCCAAGCGCACTCCATTACCTCTTCTATCTCAAGGCTGATAAAGCACTCCTAACATATTCACACAAAAATAACATGAAAAGAAAGGTTTTTCTTATTTTAGTCTTGTTGTTTAATTCATAGATGATTTTTTCTATTGCAAGACAATTGTGGGAAGAATTGGAAGACAAATTTGTCCAAGTGGAATTGGAATTGTTGTTTGTGTCTTCTTGGAGTTGGAAGAAAAATTTGTCCAATTGGAATTGTTGTTTGTGTCTTCTTGGAATTGGAAGACAAATTTGTCCAATTGGAATGGTTAGTTGTGCCTTATTGTGTAATACCAAGGCAAATTTGTCCAATTGAAATTGCTAGTTGTGTAATACCAATACAAATTTATCCAATTGGAATTGGAATTGTTAGTTGTCTTCTTATGTAATACAAAGGCAAATTTGTCCAATTTGAATTGGAATTATTAGTTGTGTCTCCTTTTGTAATACAAAGACAAATTTTTCCACTTGGAATTGGAATTGTTAGTTATGCCTTCTTGTGTAATACCAAGACAAATTTGTTGTGGGGTGCTTGGAAGCCAATTTTTATATTTAAACATGGGGAAACAATGGATTCTAGAAATAAATTCCTCGATAAAAGAGAAACTGATTGAAAATGTAGAAGAATAAAGAGAAAAGGAAAAGTTACATATGTCAAAGCGTAGGATTTTAGAAGAGGGAATCCAATTTCTATTGGAATAGATGTCGTTGTTGTTTCTCGTCCATCACCACAAGAAAAGCACATAATTTCAGTAGAGACCAATCCATCTAGTATCTCATCAATACAACTTGTTTTGGATGACCAGATGATGGAGGATTTGCTTGGAGTTGATTATACAATGGATAAAATTAGAGAGGAAGTTGGTGTATGACATTGTGGTGAAGAAGTTCATGTGGTGCAACCTCTTGTTAGACAGTCAAATGTTCTAGAAACTAGTCAATCCCATGTCCACTCTCCCAAATTTTATCTGCTAGTGATTGAAGGGGAAAGAACTACAACATTGTTAACTCCACAACATGGAGGTCAAGAGTTCCAAAATAAGGGTTCAGCGTCCCTACCTAGATTGAGCACTGTGCGGCGAATAATGCCTAAACACATTCATGTTAATGAAAGTGGTCTATCATCAATTGAAGGTAAGTTACCAAACAATACTATTCGTTATCATTATTATAAAATCATTAAAGAATATTTCGAACCAAAATCCAATGCTACTAAATGTCAATTATTTTTGGTTTTGTTAAAATCTAGAAGTTTGACTGTTGTTAGGAGAATTTTAGGCATTAAAACAATCAAAAGTTTAGAAACAAGTCATCATATTGTTAGAAACCTTGTATATGTTTTTCAAATAATTGATAATAAATATCATTCTAAAGACCCCAATGCAGCCTGATGTGTCTTGTCACAATCAATTGTTATCAAGATCACAAGAACACATCATTTTCTACAAAAAACCTCTCATCTCATGAAATTCAATGTCAAAATCCTTAGAAAGTATTATCATAGATGAGATAGCCTTGACATAGGTGGCCCAACATATTTTTGGGCCTTCACTAGTAGGCTACCTCATTTTGACATGAAGTTAATTGGAGTAGTTAAGGGACTAGTACAAGATTTTCGGCATGAGAACACTAGGCCTTCTTCCAACCAAAAATATGTACTAAAATTGAGAATGAGATCTAGGGACCCTGAACCCCATATTAAACACTTTCTTTGACATTACATAGACATAATTCTATGAGAGATTCAGGACAATACATAGTACACTTAACTTGGGCCAAATATCTTTCCATAAATGTAAGCCTTGGTATGTTCGAATAAACACAATTCATAACACATGTTGTTGTAGATATCACATTGAGTATGGTTATTATTATGACACACACACACACACACACACACATATTTCATGTTTTGCATAACACCCTTTCACATGAATGATCAGTTATATTGCTGTTGTCGTCATCTAGAGACTTTATTCATAACATCTTGTTTACAAGGACAGAGGGTTGTAAATTTGATCAAAAAATGTGCTTAGATGGGACATGCCCCATGTGCGGTGGAATGAAATTATTGAGCAAATGCATCCATGTAAGCGATGAGTATGAATTGGGGAGGAAGGAGGTTTCCTTGCAAAGATTTAAATATGTCGCATACAATATTGATGGAGGACGAGAAAGAAAAAATATACAATTGGTGACTTCCCAGGAACAAGTATGTGACTTCATGAAGGAATTCGTCGAAAATACACAACAATATGTTCAGCATGTGCATGTGGATCAATGGCAGAATGATTATTTTAGAATATGAAGAGATACATTTCTCGTTGGTACTGTGCTATCGATGGTTGATTTTTCTAAGAACTACACCCTTCAAATGCAAAATGAGATTCTTAGCCAATATTATCACTCAGACCGGGTGAACATAATGGTCCATATCACATATTACAGGCATGGGATAGATAGTAATGAAGAAAACATAGTTATATTGAAGGAGTATCACTTCTACATAAGAGATGATCGATGCCATGACTTACCCTACGTACAACATTGCTTTCAATTGTTTTACAATCACCTTAAGGAGAAGAAAATATAGATGGATCAACATTGGATTTGGTTAGATGGTTGCATAGGCCAGTTCAAAAATGCTTGTGTATGTTGCACAAAAAAATTAAGGTACCACACATTTGGAACTATTTTGATTTTGGGCATGAGAAATGGGAGAATGATAGAGAAGGTGCATGCATAAAAAGAGCATTACGCAGGTAAGAAATGAAGTTCACAACTAATTCCCTCATTCTAGATGTGAAATACATTGTTGAATGGTGTTCTTCAGTAATGGGAGGGGGAACAACAACCCATGAAGACCAATCACAAAGGAAATGACATGTACATAGATATTTTTGGGAGGTGGTCGATGTAGATCAATCATGATGGTATGAATGAAAAACAATCTAGGGCACTTATGGATTCCATTTAATTAGAACATCAGACAATGAAATAGTTGAAATATGGACAAGACAACTCTCTTTCTTTTGTGGTCCATGTAGTAGTAATGAATGAGATGATTGTTAATTGACATACCGGGATGATGTATGGAATCATGTATCACTCCCCATTGGTCAATGTATAACTATGGAAGTATCCCAGTTGGATTTGGGTTGTTGGTTATTAAAGAATAATATTTGACACAGGATGAAAGAACACAGAAGAAATGAGGTTATGTATTTCAAGATTATAGACCAGTGAATTCATATATCACTTTACAAACCTGGTTGTTGGTACAAACTTCCAACTACAAACAATTCTAAGTAAGAACTCATCAAAGGTATGATACTTATTTCCTTACTCTGAGCACGAAAATTTAATGGAGAACATTAGTATTAGAAGTGATCCCAATGGTCTACTTGAATGACCATAGGTATGTAAAAGGAATAATTGAACAAATATTTCAAATTTATGAATTATTGAAATTTTGGCTTCATTTTATGGTTGTTATGGTATTATTGTATTTCCATGCCTTTCCTTGCCTTGCCTTGTCATGCCATACGTTGCATTGTCTTTCCTTTCCATGCCATGCCATGACATGCCTTGTCTTTACATTTCATGCCATGAGATGCCTTGTCTTTCCATTTCATGCCTTGTATTTCCATGCTATGTATTTACTTGCCTTCAATTTCCATGCCATGCCATGCAATGCCTTTCCTTGCCTTGCATTTCCTTCACTTTCCATGCCATGCATTTCCTTTCCTTCACTTGCCATGTCATTCCATACCATTCCTTGCCTTACCTTCACTTTCCATGCCATGGCATACCATGCCTTGCCTTGCCTTCACTTTCCATGCCATGCCATGCCATGCCTTTCATTTCCTTCAATTTCCATGTCATGCCATGCCATGCCATGCATTTCCTTGACTTCACTTGCCATGTCATGTCATGCTATGCCTTTCGTTTCCATGTCATGCCTTGACTTTCCATGCCTTTCATTTCCTTCACTTTCCATGCCATGCCTTGTCTTTCCATGTAATTTATTGCCTTTCCATGTCATGAATTTCCATTCCTTACCTTGCCATGCCATGCCAAGCCATTCCATGCCATGCCTTTCCATGCCTTGCCTTTCCATGCCTTGCATTTCCATGATATGCCTTGCCATGTCATGCCTTGCCTTGCCTTAACTTGCCATGCCTTTCCTTTCCATGCCATTCCCTACCTTTCCATGCCATGCCTTTCCTTTCCATGCCATGGCATGCCTTTCCTTTCCATGCCACTCCATTCCTTGCCTTTCCATGCCATTCCATTCCTTCACTTTCCATGATATGCCATTCCATATAACCTTTCCTTACGTTGTGTTCCTTCACTTTCCATGGCATGCCTTGCCTTACCTTCACTTTCCATGCCATGTCATGCCTTGTCTTGTCTTCACTTTCCATGCCATGCCATGTCATGCCATTCCTTGCATTTCCTTCACTTTCCATGCCATGCCTTTCCTTTCCATGCCATGCATTGTCTTTCCTTCACTTGCCATGCATTGCCTTTCCTTTCCATGCCATGCCTTTCCTTACCTTCACTTGTCATTCCATGCCATGCCTTGCATTTTTTTTCATTTCCATGCCATTCATTTCCTTGCCTTGCCATTCCATGCCATTCCATGCCACGCCTTCCCTTTCCTTACCTTTGCCATGCCTGGCCTTGCAATGTCATGCATCGCCTTGTCATGCCTTTCCTTTTCATGCCTTGCCTTTTCATGTCATGCCTTACCTTGAATTTCCATGCCATGCCTTTCATTTCTGTTGGTACAGGGGAATACCCAGGGTTCAGCTCCAAGAGCGCACCAACAAGCCCTAACTACTGGCCCTTCTGGCAACACCTGTGATGCATATGCAGTCTTACCCGAAGTAGGTATGGGGGGGTTGCAGGACAAAGATGTATACAACAAAATGGAATACCAAGTGGATCTAATACAAGAGCAACACAACATTTATATATCACTTACCAGTTCAGATCTTCTCCACACAACTATCTATCAGGTCTAACATAGTAATGCAAATAATAGTATATCAAATGACAAAGAACAGAGCATCGATCACACACACAACACCAGATATACGTGGTTCACCCTCTCTCTAGGGCTATGTCCACATAACTGTGCTTTATAATATATTAAGATGAAGCATACAGTTCTTGTGTGTGCTCTCAGCCAACATATCTTCTTTCTTCTCTTATCTATCTCTCCCCTTCCTATGCACCCAACTATAGGCCTGATCTTCACACCCAACTGAATATCTTACAATATCAGAAGGCTCTACACTCAACACTTCTCTCTCACACAGTAGTACTCACTCGATCACACAATAATAATGAATCCTCAACCAACTTAGTACCAACAATAATAACAACAACAACCCATCCCAGGTCCTTTTAGACCTCTATTTATACATTACAATAGCTCACTGACAGCCTTAGGTTGATACCTAAGTGTCAAAACCCTAGATACCAAAACTCTAGGTGTCTAAAACCCTAGGTCAACTTGACCCATGTTTTCAGGGCTTCTGCCAGCTTGTCTTTCCTTCCTTCTCACACGGTGCTCCAAAGCATCCAATAGTAGCTTTTTCTGCTTGCTGATTTGTCCATGATCCATCTTCCTTGCTGATCTATCATCCTCGATCTCCTCATCCAATGCCTTGCTTTCTCTTACTTCGCTCCATTTTTTCTTCTCTTTTGCTTACTTCGACCCAGTAACAATCACTGTGTTTTCCGTGCAGTTCGCATTTTTCCTTTTCTTCCTTGATATTCGCTTGCTTCCATAACCAAAGGCCAACAATTTCCATGCCATGGCATGCCATTCCTTTCCTTTCCATGAAATACCTTTCCATGCCATGACATGACTTACCTTGCATTTCCTTTCCATGCCACTCCATGCCATTCCTTGCCTTGCTATGCCATGTTTTTCCTTTCCAGGCCATGCCTTACCTTTCCATGCCATGCAATGGCTTTCCTTTCCATGCCATGCCATGCCTTGCCTTTCCATTTCATGCCATGCCATGCCTTTCCATTCCATGTCATGCCTTTCTTTTCCATTCCATGCCATGCCTTGCCATACCTTTCCTTTCCATGCTTTTCCATACCTTTCCTTTCCATGCCATGCCATGCCTTTCCATGTCTATCCTAACAAGGTTTCAAATTTTCAAACATTTGTAATAAGCACTAAGAAAAACCTTAGTGCCAAAGATCCTTCAAAAAATGGTTTTCCGGTCAGCTAAACGACAACATAAGGGCCTCACTAGATGAAAATCGGTGCTCTATATCCAATGCACCTATACAAATCCACTTGTGCAATGATTGTCCTCACATAGGAGATAAATTGAAGAACATGCACAACATCCAAGAGGATACAATTATAGAGGACATAGAAAAGATATACGTAGCCTTAGAGGATCTACAAGAAGACTACCAATCCAATATGATCGAAGTGGAAGGTAAGATCATTAATCAACATGTTGCTATTCTAATTGATTCAAGAGAAAGTCATTGTTAAATTGATCCTAAAATAGTGGATGTATTACATTTGGAGAAAAGTAAGCTTGAAAGGTAAAGTTTGGTTCAACTAGCCACTCGAACCAAAAGAAGGATCAATGAGTTTGTTAGAATTTGACCAATAAATATGAATGGAGTGAGTATTAATGTTGATATGAATACCATACCATTAAGATCTTATGAAATCCTAATTGGAATGGATTAGTTGGACCAACATCATGATGTCCTAGATTGTCATAAAAAGACCTTCACATGTCTTGATGAAGAAGGAAAACAAAGCACTGTGAAAGGAATTCCAAGACCCATTTTCTATAAGGGAAATTTCAACCTTACAACTAAAGATATGTTTCAATAAAGGGTGTCAATTGTCTGCAACTCATGTGGAGGATCCAGAAAAGACAAAAGGACCAAGCCTTGGATATTTTCCCATATTGCAAGAGTTTGAAAATGTATTCCAAGAAATACCAGGATTTACACCGAAGAGGGAGATAGATTTCTCTATTGATTTAGTACCACGAGTTTCCCCAGTATAAAAAAATCCTTACAAAATGAGTACACCTGAGTTGAAAGAATTACAAATGTAGCTAGAATATTTGTTGAGGAAAGGGTACATACGCCCAAGTGTTTCACCTTAAAGAGCACCAATACTCTTTGTCAAAAATAAGGATGGAAAATTGAGGTTATGTATCAACTTTAGATAGTTGAATAAATCCATGGTAAAGAAAAAATACGCTCTACCCATAATTGATGACCTCTTTGATCAACTAAGAGGAGAAAATATATTTCAAAGATATACTTGAGATCAGGCTACCATCAGGTAAGAATCAAGGAAGAAGACATCAATAAGACAACCTTCAGAACCATGTATGGACATTATAAGTTTGTAGTGGTGCCCTTTGGACTGATCAATGCACCAACTATCTTTATGTGCTTAATGAATGGCATATTCAGAAATTATCTAGATAAGTTTGTCATTGTGTTATTGGATGACTTGCTTATTTATTCTAAGTATGAGGAAGAGCATGAACATCACTTGAGGTTGGTGTTGCAAGTGCTGAGGGAACATCAAATTTATGCCAAACTTAGTAAGTGTTCTTTTTACCAACAATAAATCCATTATTTGGGGCATATCATTTCAAAGCAAGGTATAACAGTAGATACATAAAATATTGAATCCATTAGAGGATGTGCAACACCCAAGAATGTTTCAGAAATCAGATCTTTTATGGGATTAGTCGGATACTACATGAGGTTTATAGCAGGGTACTCCAAGATTGTTCATCCCATCACTTCTTTACAAAAGAAGGGAATTTAATTTGAATGGATGGATGAATGTGAAGAGAACTTTAATTTGTTGAAAGAATTACTTAATAGTGCACCTATTTTAAATATTACTGACCCAAATCATAATTTTGTGGTATGTACATATGCATGCAAGGAAGGACTTCGTGGAGTCCTCACTTAAAATGGACATGTCATTGGTTATGAGTCCAAAAAACTTAAAAAACATGAGAGGAAATATGCCACACATGATTTGGAGCTTGTTGCCATAGGTCATGCATTGAAAATGTGGAGACATTATCTCATGGAAAAGAGATTTGAATTAAGGATAGACCATAGTGGTCTGAAATATATTTTTGAACAATCAACTTTGAATGTCATGCAAAAACGATGGATGGAATTTTTAAGTGAATATGACTTTGAAAAAAATCATATAAAGGGAAAAAAATAAAATTTGTTGATGCACTCAACAAAAGAGTACATCGCATGCATGCTACAACTGTTAACATGCATTAGTCATATTTAAAGAGCAACATTTTAGTTGTTGTTGCTACAGATCAACATTACCTACAGGTAAAGGAAAGTTTACAGTAGGAAAATGTATAGCAAAAAATTAAAGAGTATGAAATTAAGGAAGATGGATTACTTATGCATAAGAATAGAATTTATGTTCCTAGTTCTGGAGAACTTAGGAATTTCGTGTTAAAAGAAATGCATAATGTTTTGTATGATGGACATCTCGGATACCAGAAAATAATTGCAGTAGTAAGAAGCCTATTCTTTTGGATTAGAATGAGGAAGGATGTTGTTGATTACATTGCCATATGTATGGAATGTCAGAGAGTAAAATTTGAGCATAGACACCCAACGGGTTTGCTTTAGCCATTTCCAATTCCAAAGAAGAAATGGGAAGTGGTAACCATTGATATTATAACTAAGTTTCCTAGGACAACAAGGAAACATGATTCCATAATGGTATTTGTGGATAAATTGACAAAGTCTACTCATTTTGTTCCTGTGAAAATGACTCATTTTGTTTCTCAACACACAACAATCCAAATACACCAACTCTCTTCTCTCCAGCCTGCAAAACCCAAGAGAATGGGCCCTCTTATCTTCCACGCAGTCCCTTAGACTGTCCACCTCCTTCTAGGGCTCCAATGCATCTGGTCAATAATATCCATGGTGGGACTCTCAAGACTCATAGTTGTGAGTAAAATTTAGCACATGCCAATGCATCTTAGGAATGCAAGCACAAATTCATGGCTGGAATACACCAGTCATCACTACAGCTAGACAATAATAGTTTCTCTCCCAAAAATTCGTTTTTCCTTTCCCAACCAAGACCAAGGATGAATGCACACAATGAATGAAAGTGTGAAATTGTGTATGGAGGAGAACCCCCAAACAACCCACAAGATGGCTTTATAAAATTACTTGGAATTCAAGAACCACATGGCCTTCCCCAAGAAGCTCATGTAACTACTTCTCTCAATTAAAACAATTATGGGTAAATAAAATATGATAAAATGACTTAGCCCCTTAATACCCCCTTTCTCATGGAATCATAGTCCCCTATAACTCTTGTCCTTGTTCGTCTAGCAGCCAATGATGTATTTTATTATTAACAATGATCAAAACATTACATTTCTTATGCAAACTAGCCTCTTTAATTGTTTGGAAACTTTGGCCTTTCATCAAATAAAAAAAATACATTATTTAATATGGGGAATCAAAACTGGGGTATTGCATTCCCCTCCTCTTTATTTTGGCACTATCCTCAGTGCATATACAAAACATAAATCAACATATCAAAATTTATTCAAAAAGTCGTGGGTACTTTTCTTGCATGCAATCTTCATACTCCCAAGTAGAATAATCAAGATAGTAGTAGGTCCACTAGACTTTTACCAGCTCTATAACTCGATTTCGGAGCATTTTGACTTTTCTGTCCAATATGCACACTGGTTGGACCCGAAAGTATCCCTCTGGCTCTACCTAAATCAAATGCCAATCAATAACATGGTTAGGATCATGTATATACTTTTTCAGAAAAGATGCATGAAATACATTATGCACATTCATGGAAGCAGGTAATGCAAGCATGTATGCAACTGGCCCTATTATGTCCAAGATCTCAAATGAATCACAGTATTTGGTTGCTAGCTTTGTACAACCTCCCAATTGCAATGATCTCTTCTTGGGATTCACTTTTAAAATAACATGCTCCCCCAATTTAAATTCTCTGGTTGTTATGTTATTATCTACATAACTTTTTTGTCTATCTTGAGCTGCCTTTAAATTGTGCTTAATCCTAACCATCCGGTCTTCCATATCCTTGATCAATTCTGGCCCAAGTACCACTCTATCTGTTGGGTTGTCCCAACTCACTGGAGTGTTTCATTTTATACCATACAAAG
>JASDQU011103882.1:16877-30123 GCA_032191745.1 Picea mariana | reverse complement strand
ATTTGTCAGACTTGTCAAGATTATTGAACAACCCAATCTATCACGATCCGCATTGACCCCCCATGCCGACCAAGTTGTCCTTGGACATTCCAAATTTCGAAGGAAATCCTAACAAATATCCAGGTGATCATGTGACTACCTTTCACCTATGGTGCTTGTCAACCTCTTTGAGAGATGACTCCATCTAGTTGCGTCTGTTTCAACACACTCTTATCGGGAGTGTCATGAAATGGTACATCGAGCTCAACCGCTCAAGATACTCTACTTTTTTTGAATTGGCAATGGTTTTCTTAAAACATTTTCAATTACCTATGAGATACAATGCCGACACTGAACTGTTGGCCAACTTTGAGAAGACAAAGGCCGACCATATCTCTGACCACATTTGACAATGGTGTCATTTGAAGAGTTTGATAAAGGTAATAATCCCATCGGTTATCCTGTTGGAGTGGTTCATTAAGTCTTCGGTCCCTCGACCATCCAAGGACATTGTAACGTCGGGGGTCTTTTCAAAGGAAGAAGTGATAATGAGAGATCAACTGCTAGAACTGATTTACTCTCAGTCCAGTTTATTTTATGAAGTTTTTCCAAATGTGCCATGGTCTATTCTAGACAAGACCAGCGAGAAGTCTGGACCACATGTCGATGGTATCATTGGTTCAGCACAAGCAAAGCCCGCTAATCAACTATCAAATCAATTACATAAATTGTCGATACAATAGATAGTGGCCAGCCAAACCACTAGTTAGACTGATCCCCCTACTCAATCATTGGATGTACACGATGTGCAGTTGAAAAAATCAAAGGCCAACCAACATCCTTAAGGGAAGGAGAAACAATGAAAGAAGGGTAAGGGGGATAAGAAACCCACCAACAATGTTGGCAGGGGAAACACAGAGAGATGAAAGTCAAAGTATCCATGTAACCTTTGCACGAAAGACCATCAAACTCACCTGTGCCCTCGACTCATGGAGGCCCAAATGTTATTGGCACAGTAGTAGCCTGTCATGTTAACGAACCCATTTTCTCATGGGAAAAATTTAACTCAAGCCTATGCAAATGCGGATGGGGGTAGTCAAGGACCCCCTTCATCGTCTAGTAATCCCTTGACCTCAAATGTTTATATGTTGAAAGGTGAAGATCACATATCTACTAGGGCACATGATTATGGAATTCCAAACACTTTTGAGAAGAGTAAAGAAGACGAAAATCCATCTATTCCTCTCTAGATTGCAAATACGATGGGTGAAACAATGACATGCATCCCAAAAGGGGTGTTCAAGAAAGCTTCTCACAATCCAAATGTGAGGGCCACCCAGAATTAATCTGCGGTGGAGGATTTGTCAAAAACCCCTTGCATGATGTCTTCTTTCAAGGTCTTCTAGAGCTGCCCTTCATAGAGAAAGGCTCTGCTAGCTGCCTTAGGATCCACTAAGACATGTAATCTAGGAATTATCATGCTAAATACAAATGACTTACAACCTTGTCTCCCTTACCACATTGTGTTTCAGATAGTAGTGGCTCACCCCACGAAATATTTTACTCAAAATATTTTCTGCATGGTGGTTGATGAGGGTTCCTCAACATGCCTGATGTCGTTGGTGTGTTGGAATTCCATAGGCCAACCCATTTTGTCTCTATCACCTACTCTCCTTACTGCCTTCGACGGTCATTATTTCAGAACACATGGAATCATCCCTTCTTTCCCCATGAAATTGGGAGGGAAGACCATGTGTGTCGAAGTTGAAGTGGTCGATGTGCCTCTAAACTACAACCTGTTTTTAGGAAGGACATGGACTTATTCTATGCATGCAGTGGTCACCACAGTCTTTCGGGTCTTGTTGTTTCCACATGAGAGATGAATCGTGACCATAGATAAATTTTCTTTCTAGAGGCCTAACCCTTCATAGGGGGAATCCATGGTCCCAATGATTGAAAACCCACAGCCAGGCATCGTCAACATGGGGGTTGGTTTGTGCCCACCTCTCATGGGTACTTTTGATTACCTGCCTCCTTCCGAAAATGTCAAGATGATATCGGCTGTCCCCGACCATCCTAAGGATGAAATATTTTTAGCGTCATCATTTTTCACAACTTACTTTAATGATCTATGGGCTCTTCCTTCCCCATCAACCATGATGGAAGGGACAGGGCATCATGGGATGTCCATTCCCCTTTCTGTGGTATAATTTGCATACTCTCTTGTTTAGGAAGCTTTAGTCGACCCCGATCTAACTCCTTCATCGAAGTTAGATCCAGTTCTCGAGCCTACCTGGGCTCGAGGTTCCCTTGTAACTATCGATTCTTTAGAATTGGTCTTGCCCTCTAATGAGGTGATTTTAGAGGCATTGACTGGTCTAGACAAACCCTAGGATGATCTCCATCACAGATCTTATTTCCTCCCAGATTTAAGAAGAATAGAGGCAGGAGAATTTGTGTTGACTATGATTAGAGATAGGTCTTGTCCTATTAACCTTTGGCTACGCACGTAGTTTACATCGAGGGTAATATGGAAACCATATCTAAAACAATACCTATCGACATCTCTAGAACCCCTGGCATCATGGAGAATGTCTTCGTTGGAGTGCACTGCTCCCTCGAAGAGATTAAGATCTATACAGATTTATTTACAGAATTCTGTGATGTTTTTGCCTGGTCTTAGGAGGAAATGTCAAACATTGATCAAAGAATCATCGAACATGAAATAACGACTTACCCTAATGCCAATTCAGTCTGGCAGAAGCTTCATTCGGTTAATCCTCAGAAAGTAGAAGCTATTAAGGCTGAAGTAGAGAAACTACTCAAAGACGGTTTCATCTACCCTGTTCAGTTGAATCAATGGGTGTCAAATCTCGTTTTGGTCAACAAAAAGCAGGGAACGATTTGTGTATGTATGGACTTCCGTTATTTGAACAAGGCCTATCCAAAACATAATTTCCCCACACCATTCATTGACCATATTGTCGATGAATGAGTAGGTTGTGAGGTCTTGTCTTTCATGGATGGCTTTTCGAGATACAATCAGATACAGATTAAGCCCGAATACCATCATAAAATAGCTTTTATTTGTCCATGGGGTACATTTTCTTATCGGAAGATGCCTTTTGGCCTAAGAATGTTGGAGCCACTTTTCAGTGGGCTATGTATTTTTCTTTCCACAACCTCAAACACATAGTCGAGACTTATCTCGATGATTTAGCATCACAATCTCGTAAGAGAGTTGATCATCCCACGCACCTCCGACTTATCTTTGATCGATGTCACTACTACCGGATTCTCTTGAATCCTAACAAATGAAGTTTTTGCGTGACGTCAGCTCGTATTTTAGGTTTTATAGTTTTGACAACAAGGATCATGGTCGATCATCTAAAGCTTGAGGTGATATTTCAATTGCCTCCCCTGTGCACAGTCCCTCAGCTTCAGATTTTACAGGGAAAAGCTAATTTTCTCTAGCGTTTTATCGCAGATTATGCCGAGATCACAAAAAGGTTTATGCATATACTAAATAAGGGTGTTCTTTTCCATTGGGATGAAGCCACTTAGTTCTCTTTCGAAGCATTGAAACATGACCTCATGTTTTCCTCTCTGCTCTGTCCGTCCTCATTATACTTCTGCAGAGTCGACCATCAGTATGGTCTTGGTTCAAGAGGATGATCTGCTTGAATAACATGTCATCTATTACCTGATTTGAGGCTTGGTTTGTTGGTTGTGGAGCCTAATTATCTTCCTGATTTAGAGGTCCTTGCTTTCAGCCATGTTTATACCCCATGAAGACTTTACACCCGAGAAGTATGTACACTCTTCCACGTGAGGGAGTGCAGAGTGGGGTACCCCCTCTGCAGGGTCTGGGGAGGCTATCCCCCTGGCTGGGGGGTTCGGGGGCAAGAGGGCACCCGTCAGGGGTTCAAGGGAGAAGCCCTCGAAGGAAAAATTTCCTTGTAAATTTATATTGTAATTTCATTGTAAATCTAGACCGTTCATTATAAGGTCACGGATCTAATGGTAGAAATTATGTTAGGGTTTTTTTCCCTAGAAGGCAACCCTTTGTTATGAGGGAAATTTATTGTGGCTATGGAACATAGCGAATGTTGTATTCTGAGATGAGAGACTATGAGAGAAAGAAGAGGAATTTACAATAGGTTTTTATGTAGGTTGTATCCCTTCATTTGTTGGATAATAATAAAGGAAGGACCTGGCAATTTCTCTGGTGTATGTAGCCCACATTGGGTGAACCACGTAAATCTGTCTCTCTATTGTAATGTGTATCTTTTGTGTTTTGTTTCTGAATTTTTTTTATTTTATTTCTCCATGACCTTGTTTTTCTAACAACTGGTATCAGAGCAAGGTTACTCAAAGGAAAAGAGGGTTCCTGGTTAGAGTGGGAGAAATGTCGGAATATGGAAAGTTTAGGGTCGAGAAATTTAATGGCCAAAACTACCAGTTATGGAAGATGCAGATGGAAGAGTATTTATATCAGAATGATATATTCCTACCATTCGGCGGAGTAGCAAAGAAGACAACTACCATGAAGGACGAAGAATGGGAGATTCTTGATAGAAAGGCTCTAGGAATGATATGGTTGAGCTTGGCAGCGCCGGTGGATTTCAATATTTCGAAAGAAAAGACAACGAAGGATCTAATGGACGCATTGGATAAATTGTATGAAAAACCCTCAGTGTCTAATAAGGTATTTCTAATGAAGAGATTATTTAATATGAAGATGTCAGAAGGTGGGTATGTTGCAGATCATTTAAATGAATTTAATACAGTTACTAATCAACTAAGTTTTGTAAAAGTGGACTTTGATGATGAGGTTAGGTCTCTTCTAATATTGTGCTCATTGCTAGAAATCTACAATGGCTTGGTCATTGCTATAAGTAACTTTGTCTCTAGTTCAAATGCTTTAAAGTTTGATTATGTTGTTGGTGTTATCCTTAGTGAGGAAATGCGATGGAAAATCACACGTGAGACATCAGGTAATGCGTTGACCATGGAGAATAGGGGAAGAAAAAAGGATAGAGGAAAGGGATTAGGGAATCACAAGAATTCTAGGAAGGGAAGATCCAAATCCAAACTTGGAAAGATAGAGTGTCAGAATTGTGGGAAGAAAGGACATCTGAAGAAATACTACAGAGCTCCAAAGAAACAAAGAGATGGACAACATGAGAGAAATCAAGAAGAAAATGTAACAGGTGATGTGTTAAAAGATCCTTTGATTCTTTCTGTAGATAATATTTCTGAGTCTTGGGTAGTAGATTTAGGGACTTCATTTCATGCCACGCCCCATAGGAAACATTTTCTAGATTATGTTCAATGTGGTTTTGGACAAGTTCATTTGGGTGATGATGCATCATGCAAAATTGTTGGAATGGGAAAGGTAAAAATAAAGAAATGAAATGGAAACCAATGGTTGTTGAAAGAGGTAAGACATGTTCCAGATTTAAGAAAAAATCTAATTTCAACAGGGCAGTTGGAAAGTGAAGGCTGTACATCCATATTTACAGATAAGACGTGGAAGTTCATCCAAGGATCATTGGTGATAGAAAAGGGAGAGAAGGTAGGTACATTGTATTTATGTACTGGTAATACTGACTCTTCTATATCTTTAGCTTCTACAGGTGTGGATACAACACTGTGGCATCATAGGCTGGGACACATGAGTGAGAAGGGAATGCAAATACTTCACAAAAGAAATTTGTTGCCAAATCTTAAACAAATTGATTTGGACTTCTGTGAGCATTGTGTTTATGGAAAACAAAAGAGAGTTAGATTTCTCAGAGTCGAAAAAGAAAAGAACAATGAAAAGTTAGATATTGTGCATACAGACGAATGGGGACCAGCTCAGGTATCATCTCTTGGTGGCTCTCATTATTATGTTACTTTTCTTGATGATGAAACTAGAAAAACATGGGTTTATTGCATTCGACAGAAATCTAATGTTTTTGATACTTTTAAGAAATGGAAAGCTTTAGTTGATAATGAGACAGGAAAAAGTTTGAAGTGTCTCAAATCAGATAATGGAGGTGAATATTGCAACAAGGAGTTTGATGATTACTGTTCATACCATGGGATTCATAGAGAGAAGACAGTTCCAACAACACCACAAGAAAATGGTGTGTCAGAAAGGATGAACAGGACAATCATGGAGCATGCAAGAAGTATGATATTTCATGTCGGTTTGCCCTTACAGTTCTGGGCAGATGTTATAGATATTGTTGTTTACTTAATAAACAGAGGACCTTCAAGCTCTTTGGATGGTAGAATTCTAGAGGAGGAATGGATAGGAAAAAAGGTAAACTATTATTTTTTGAAAACTTTCGGTTGTGAAGCATTTGTCCATATTGATAGAGAAAATAGAACAAAGATTGAGTCTAAATCCAAGAAGTGTACCTTTATTGGATACGGTGTTAATGATTTTGGTTATCGATTATGGGATTATGAAAATAACAAAATGATTAGGAGAAGAGATGTCATATTCAATGAAAAGGTCATGTACAAAGATCAGTTGCAGAGAAAGAAACAGGAAGAAGAATAACAAGAATACACAGTGTTTGATGAGATCACTGAAAAAGAAATTCCAAAGGAACCTGAAAATCAAAATGTACAACAACAGGAGCAGCAGGTACCTCAAACACCTGCAAGTGTTGTTAGAATATCTACCAGGTTAAGTATACCCCCTAAATGATACTCTCCTTCATTGTATTATTTGTTGTTGATTGATTCTGGTGAACCAGAATGTTATGAAGAGGCAATGCAGGTAGACGCCAAAAACAAGTAGGAGCAAGGTATGAAAGAGGAAATGGATTCCTTGGAAAATAACCAGACTTGGGACTTGGTTCAATTGCCTGTGGGAAAAAAGAGAATTGCAAAATAAATTGGTTTACAAGTTGAAGGAAGAAGATGGAGGAGAAAAGAAGTACAAGGCTAGACTTGTTGTAAAGGGGTTTGCACAAAAGAAAGGTAGATATTTTGATGAAATATTTTCTCATGTTGTTAAAATGACTTAAATTAGGACTATTTTAAGTCTTGTGGTAGTAGAATATTTGCATCTTGAACAGTTAGATGTAAAAACAACTTTTCTCCATGGAGATTTGGAGGAAGAGATTTATATGCAGCAGCCACAGGGGAATGAGGTCAAAGGGAAGGAGAATTTGGTATACAGGTTGAAGACGAGATTGTATCGCCTAAAGCAAGCTCCAAGGTAGTGGTATTTGAAGTTTGACAAGGTTATAGTAGATGTCATTCCGATCACTGTGTTTATTTTAAAAGGCTAGAAAATGGAAGCTATATTATCTTGCTATTGTATGTAGATGACATGCTTGTTGCTAGGTCTAATATGAATGATATAAATATGCTCAAGAAGAAATTAGCCAATTCATTTTCTATGAAGGATTTGGGTGCTGCAAAGAAAATCCTTGGCATGAGAATAACAAGAGATAGTAAAAATCACAAATTGACATTGTCTCAGGGTGAGTACATAGAGAAGGTGTTGGAAAGGTTTAGAATGCAGAATGCAAAACCAGTTAGTACACCTTTGGCCAACCATTTCAAATTAACTAAGGAAATGTGTCTCAAGACACAGGAGGAGATAGAATACATGTCCAGGGTCCCTTATTCATTATAAGTTTGTAGCTTTATGTATGCAATGGTTTGCACAAGACCAGATATTGCACATGCAGTGGGAGTTGTGAGCAGGTATATGAACAATCCAAGTAAAGAACATTGGGAGGCAGTAAAGTGGATTCTCAGGTATTTGAGGGGTACTTCTACTCATGCATTATGTTTTGGAGGTTCAGACACTTTTCTATAGGGATATGTTGATTCGGATATGGAAGGTGATAAAGAGAGTGGGAGGAGCACCACAAGGTATGTTTTTACTATAGGTGGAACAGTAGTAAGTTGGATTTCGAAACTGCAAAAGGTTGTTTCACTTTCAACAACAGAGGCGAAGTATGTTGTTGTTACAGACGCTAGTAATTAGATGATTTGGTTACAAAGGTTTATGGAGGAATTGGGAAAGAGGCAGGAGAATAGCAGGTTGTACGGTGACAGTGAGAGTGAAATTCATCTTGCAAAGAACTCGGCCTTCCATTAGAAGACTAAGCATATACAGTTGAGGTACCACTTCATATGATCCACCTTGGAAGATGGACATTTGGAGTTGGAAAAGATACACACTAGCCAAAATCCTGCAAACATGTTAACAAAGGGAGTAACTAGAGAGAAACTGAGTTCCTGCTCAGTTTCAGTTGATCTTCAAGAATGAAGATGAAGATGATAAATTTTCCAAGTCCAAGAAGGCTCAGATTCCATCATATACAGCAGTGGTGGAGTTGTTGAGATTAGTCTCCAAGTGGGAGATTGTTGGTTGTGGAGCCTGATTATCTTCTTGATTCAGAGGTCCTCGCTTTCAGTCGTGTTTATACCCCATGAAGTATTTACACCCCAAAAGTATGTACACTCTTCCATGCAGGGGAGTGCAAAGGGGGGGTACCCCCTCTGTGAGGTTCAGGGGCAAGCAGGGCCCCGCCAGGGTTTTGGGGGCTAATCCCCCGAAGGAAAATTTTCCTTGTAAATCTGGACTGTTCATTATAAGGTCACAAATCTAACAGTAGAAATTATGTTATGGTTTTTTGTCCTAGAAGGCAACCCTCTTTTATGAGGGAAATGTATTGTGACTATGCAACATAGAAAATATTGTATTCTGAGATGAGAGACTGTGAGAGAAAGAAGAGGAAGTTACARYGGGTTTTGTTRTAGGTTGTATCCCTTCATTTGTTGGATAATAATAAAGGAAGGACCTGGAAATTTCTCTCGTGGATGTAGCCCACACTGGGTGAACCACGTAAATCTGTGTCTCTATTGTATTGTGTATCTTCTATGTTTTGTTTCCGCATTTGTTTTATTTTATTTCTCCATGGTCCTGTTTTTCTAACATGGTTGGACCAAAACTCAACTACTCCCATGTTGAGAATCTTGTGTTGGTAGTAGTACATGTTGTCCAGTGGTTTTGTAACTATATCTTGTTTTGCAAGACCACCGTAATTGTCATTGTGAATCTATTTCAATACGGGCTGACACGGCGTGTAATTGGTGGAAAGATCAGTAAATGGATTTTTATCCTTCAGGAATTTGACTTGGATTTATTTTTTGTGAAATCTAAAAATTTGTTGGTCTTTGCAAAACTTATCTCGGAACTTTCGATCGAGTCAGGTGATGTTACGCCCGAAGAATCACTGATTAAAGGAGATATTTTTCTGATTTCGTCTTCGGACCCCTGGTATGGATATATACTAGTATATCTCCAGAATTTGAAGTGCCCCGCCTCTACTTCTTTCGATGAGTGTCATCATATACACCATCAGGAAAAAAATGATCTCATACTCGAGGACACTTTGTATCGTCGAGGTGTAGATTGCATTCTTTGTAGATGCCTCATTCATGAAGAAGCAGAACTCATTCTTAATGACTGCCACATTGGAGCATGTGGTGTTCATTTGTCTGGGTTGGCAACAGCCCAAACGGTTCTACGAGCTGGTTACTATTGGCCAACGTTGATCAAAAATTGCGTTGAATCAGTCAACAAGTGCCACCCATGTCAGATCTTCTCACAGAAGATGAGGGCACACCCTGCTCCTATGTTTCCCGTCATCACAATTGGACCCTTCACTAAGTGGGGGATTGATTATATTACATGCCACCCCCCTTCAACTAGGGGGCACTATTATATCATCGTAGCAGTAGAGTACTTCACTAAGTGGGTTGAATCTATGCCAATGTTCAAATATGATGGCGAAAAAGAAGCTCTCTTCTTGTTTAATCAGATAATAACAAGGTCTGGCATCCCAAAGGAGATTGTCACTAACCATGGCAGTCGCTTTTAGAACAAAATGATGTCCGAGTTAATGTCAAAGCTAGGTTTGAGGCAAGAACATTCATCACCTTATTACCCACAAGTGAATGGTTAGGTGTAAGTTGTGAATAAGTCTCTCAAGACCATTCTATAGTGAACGATCAATTCGGCCAAGTCAAATTGGCATTTGATTTTGTACTCGGCATTCTGGGCCTACCAAACATCTATGCCATGATTTTTTCACCTTTCCAACTCGTTTACAGGTTGGAAGAAGTCTTTCCAATAGAGTGCCAAATCCCATCTCTTAAGTTGGCAATATAGCTATTGCCAGATACTTCACCGCTTGAGGAACACTTATTATATCTCGAGCAGCTTGATGAGCAACGACGTGATGCAACCTTGGCTAATGAGGCTCATAAGAATATAGTCAAGTGTCATTATGATCAGTATGTCCATCCTCGGATTTTCTCCAAAGGTGACCTTATCTTGGTCTACAACCAAGATAAGGATCCCCTGGGGGCAGGCAAGTTCAAACCCATGTGGTTCGAACCGTTCATTGTGAAGTAAGTTTTAAAGAAGGGCACTTATTGTCTGGTTGACTTTGAGGGGAATGATTTAGCGGAGCCTAGAAATGGGCTCTACATCAAGAAGTATTACTCGTAGGTGGGTCACCTTGGGTGAATTCTTGTACATACGTATATTTCTTATACATTTTAGTTTGTTTTGTCTTTTTGTTTTATGGACGTGTCGTTTTTTATGTCATCTTTTCACTGTGGAAGATGTCAAGTAAATCAGAGGTTTTCATTGGGTTCGCGGACAGCGCTAGCCGACACACTCGGAGGCTTGCTTCCACAGCTTGGGTGATCGTCACACCTCAAGGCTAGTTGCTATCTTCTAGAGGTATCTCTTTAGGTGATGCCATGAACATTGTCGTTGAGTACAATGCAGTAATAGAGTTACTTCATGATGCTTTGACGCATGGTATCTCTCACCTCCTGGCATACTTAGATGCACAACTGGTTGTGTCCCAGTTAAATGGGGTTTACCGCATTTATGATCCTACTCTACATCGACGATTCCTTAGGATACGTCTTTTAGAATGTTTGTTTGATTACATTACGTATATCCATGTTCCTAGGAGACTAAATAAAATGACAGATACTCTAGCTATTCATGTATTAGATTGGCATATTGCACATACATAGAAAGAAGCACACACATACACATGTACATACATTGTAAAAAATGTAATCCATAAGACATAAAAGATGTAAATACATGTATATATATATCAAAAGTCTTAGAGTACATAGGTGGGCACAAGCGCCTCAAAAATTAATATTTCCAGTATACAACACGAGGCTTATGCCCTCAAAAAATATACAAAGAGTGCCCTCGGCACGTAAGTGGTCCACCCTAAGCTAAGCACAAGGCCTATTGGCCCTGCCATAATGAACTACGACGTTTGCCAAATGCCAGAAAATTTGGACCAAGGTTCGTGGCACCCCAACAACATGAGGCTGCATAGATGGCGGGAGATCCCCAATCTCGGGAAAGGGCACAATACAAGTGAGTGCATTTAGGTTCCACTCCACTCGTCTCAATACTCTCTCAGCCTCTCTGACTGGAGGTCCCCCTGTTGTTGATGCTAGTCTGGCGGTCGCTGTTGGTACTACCTCTGGTCAAGGACACCACCTACTTCGTGCAAAGTCTATTGGACGTAGTGGTACCACATCTGTACATACAGATACATAGTTGTCAGGTACTTTGGTACACATAAAAATGATATATATAAAAAGAAACTAAAAATTAAAAACTTTTAAAAGAAAACATACCTATCTCTCCTCGCTTTGCTCCGGTAGGTACAGGCATGTGAAGATCCCTAGAGAAGTTGATCTCGGCATAGGAGTAGTCCTCTATAGCTGAAATATGTCGAGACCACCAATCAAAGAAAGTATCATCAAAGGCCTCAATGGTCCTCCCTCCCCGCTGTTGTGGAAACGACGTTGCCCATATGCACACTACTGGGAAGGAGGCCACGTTTCCCCATACTATCTCTCACAGACTAATATTGGGTACCCTCTCAAAGAAGAAAGAGCATAGAATAGTCTTGAACCTAGAGTTTTTATTGTTCCTCCCATGACACTCTATGAGTTATCTCTTCATGCACTCTAGCATAGTTGTGCTCCAGTCAAACACTCATGCATTTAATTATTGTACTGCACAATGCATGTTTTCCCAAGAGGCCTGATGTAAGGCCGAGGATCTAGTAATCTGCCCAATAAGTAAAAATATCACTTTTAGTGATAGGTTGGTAATTTTGTGGATCAACACCTGATAACCCACATTATCTGTTCCGGCCTCGCAGTGCTGCCCAATCAATTTGGCGATGTTGTGAGGCCCATAGGGAAAATCACAAAGGTTGACCGGTTCACCTCTCCTCGAGAGGCTAGTCATAAAATAAATATCCTCAGTCGCTAGAGTCAACGACTGCCCCTCGAGCATAAATACCTCTGCATCTGGGTGCCAGTAATCCACTAAGGAATTCAGTAGCCTAGGTTGTGACCTCATGACTGGACACTGAAATAATTTCCACAAGCCACATTATTTCAATGTGGCGACAACAGCAAGGTCTTCTTCGACCAAAGAATCAATTTCCTCATGCTCCCTCTCTCTCCAATGGACATACATCCTGTTACAAACAATTTCAAAAAGAGAGTTAACTCTTGTATTTTTAATTTTTTCCATGTTCTTGAGGATGTACATGGGATGTATTGGGCATAGTCACATATGCACACAGGTAGATTGTTCTCTGCCTGCAGGCATACGCAGGTTGTTCTTAGACAACACGCATACACGCAAGGCCGACCTTTTTCAAGGGTGTGCGCCCCCCAAAAAACTAAAACAAATGAGAAAGGGAAGGATTGAAATGCAAGAGAGGTCGATTTGTACTTACTTGGTCTGAGAAGAAGTTTGTTTCGTCCTCTGAATCTTCTGGAATCGACTCTTTTAGAAAAGGGATATTTTTGGCTTTTTTGTCAATTCTCAATTTGCAATGGTGATAATGAGCTGCCAGCTTCTATTTATAGACGTTTTTTGCCCTTTTTGTCATTTTTTGAGCCCTTTTGTCATTTTTTTCTGGTTTGAAAATAATTTAACATGGTTCTTGATTTTCTCATTGGATGATATGATACACTTCACTTTTGGTTTGAAAATATTTTCGAGAGATGGGTCACTTTTGGAGGTCCTTGGTAAAAGTCATTTTTCCAATTTTTTGCACTTAAGTTAGGATTCCACCTCCACTTTTTGCATCTTGTTGTCCTTTCCACTTTGCCATAGGATCGAACCCACTGAATTGTGATGTGGAACCATCATTGTTGTTTTAGAAGTGTC
>JASDQU011103881.1:17481-30071 GCA_032191745.1 Picea mariana | reverse complement strand
TTAATTATAATTAATTTAATAATCTAACTGTCCTAAAAAGTTAGCTAAACAATAATTACTTCTTAAATAATATTAACTAATTAATTATTATTTATTACTTGTTCATGTCTGTCAAGGATTAATTAATTATTAATTGACTCATTAACTAATTGAGTAAAGAATTAAAAGGGGTTAACAAGTTTAATTTGTTAAAGACTTACGTACACAGGAAGGGATAAGACATTGAACATAAAGGGATAAGATATTAATTATAAAGGGATAAGATATTAATTATAAAGGGATAAGATATTAATTATAAGGGGATAAGGTAATAAATGTGTAGGTAAGGAAGTAAATGAGGAAAGGGCAGTGAAGGAGGATATGAGGGAGGAGGTTTATGAAGGAGGGATTACCATTCTACGAGGAATTTTTGGAGGTTTCTCTTGGATTGCAAAGAGGAGAGTTTGAGTTCTGTAGTCGGGAAGGGTTAGTACAGGGGGCACCGGTTTGCTGGGGGTTTTGGGCACGGGGGCCAGGATATCCATATGGTATCCTGGAGCTACGTAGTTGTCCTAGTTGGTAGGGTGGATACTTAGTTTTGGGAAGAGTTGGTCCGTGGATTCAAGCTGGGCAAGGCAGCAGCAGGAAGGTCAACAAGACAAACGGAAAACAGAGGGTTAGCATCAGACCTAGGTATTTTAAATTACGTATTTGTTTATTCTGTTATGAATTTTGTTATTCGTTGATCAATTTATATGCGTATGTGCTGAATTTATAAGAAATTACCAAGTTTCATAAATCAAGTAGAAGTTATTGTTTTGTTTGATTAATTATTTGACGTTAAACCTATTCGACTGCTACATCGGGTGACAGTACTTGAAATGCAGCAGAGGTGATAATATTGCAAAGCAGGGTGTGAGGATCCTACAGGAAAATGTTGGAGGGTGTGACTGGGAGATGCAATTGATATTTAGGGGGAATAATTACATGCCAATGTCAATCATATACCTAAAGGGGATAAATTGATAAGCTATGACCAAGTACCTGCACACATGAAAACTGAATACCCGACGTGAAAAATATCTGTAGATAAAGGACATGTAACAATTACTCAATAATTTTTAACATGAGAATACATACCTGGGTGAGGTGTGAGAAAAATGCTCCCCAGGGGCTGAGGGTGGATGGTGACCTAGGGAATGTGACTATGTAGGTGGCAGGATCCTGATCCTATGGTTGAAGACATATCGGAAAACAAATGCTCGAAGCTCCCATAATTGAGCATGGAAGTTTGGAAAAAGGGACTATATATAGTTGTAGGGCCCACATTGCCACCTCATTTGTACCTTCTACTATAGTGAGTTGACGAGAGGTGAGAGGAGATTTCGAGATTTCGAGAGTTTGAGCCAGATGATCTGGGAGTTTGAGCTAGCTGATCCAAGATTTGCGAGAGCCAGGTTAGTGGTTGTATCCTCTTGCATAGTAATTAGGATTTCTATTTTGGGCAGGGCTGTATGAATGGTTGTACGGAGGGATTTGTGAGGGTGGGACCCCAGTGCGTGGGTGATCGAAGGATTGCCACACTTGGGTGTGTAGCTGTAATTGGGACAATCACACATGGGGGTTCCCGAATAGGGAAAACATGCATGCATTGGAAGCATTCCTATTCGAAGCACAATTGCCCACTCGTGCGCGACTGTTTCTCTGACAATTGTGCATGTGTGCACAACTGTGTAGAGAATAGGTGCACATGAATGTAGGTCTATGTGTGTGATAGGGGTGCATAAATGCACCCGTATGTCTTCTTCAGGTGTGCATTGATGTACAGTTGTGGGAAGAACATTCGCGTACATGTGCGCGCCTGTGGGGAAAATAACCACGCACATGAGGCAAAGCTTGGGAGTGTATAAAAAACTTGTCTTTTTTGAGATTTTGGGTGTTTTAATGGGTTGTGATGTCTGATCAAGTACTATGTATGTGGATGCATGTGACCAGTTGAGGATGTCGTTCCACTAGAGGGAGATATATTGGGCATGCCTTAGAGAGAAAGTGAGAGATGAGGAGCCAGGCATGTGGGGACCTTTGGTAGCCTGTGGGTTGCTAAAGTTCTTTGACTGCTCACTATTGCAGGCATAGGAGTACCTGCCACAATGTTTTATATCTATCTGGAGCACTAGTCTACATTTCTTCATTGTGTGGGGAGAGAAGCTCATGTTCTCTGCGATAGAGGATGTGTATTTCTTGACTCGGCTCCCTTTTCGGGGAAGCCCTCTACCTGTTTATCTTGTGTTTCCAGAGGATGGACAATTGGATGACCTGGCACAAATGTATTTCTCCAAGGAGGACTTTATGTCAGGCTCAGTGGTGAGGATTGAGGTGATGGATTCCCTTGTGCATCTTTGCATTGCAGTGATTATTGTGAGGTTCTATGGATCCCTCACTACTCAACGGATCAGTGGTGGTCAACTAAGAATCATGAAGAGGGACCTGGGTAGAGAGAATTTTTTCTGGGGCTTGATGCTACACACCAATATGATAGGGAATATTAACCAGCTTCAAGGCTTCCGACTCCAGTGATTTTTCCTTTGGGTCTATCTTGGTGGTCTGGTTTTTGGAGAGGGTGCCCATGTTGCGCCAAAGAGTTTTTTTGGACGTTCCTGGTGCACGAGAGCCATGATTATTGTGATGGGCAATGGTCTTGGTTCTTCATGGCAGTGGGGAGGGTGGCCATTACTTTATGACCGAGCTAGCATGTGTGTGGCATCATATGCCACAGATCATCCTATGATACATGTATGGTGGGATGGACTATTGTCGGGATATCGATATGGTCTTACCTCCTAGAGAGGTTTGGGACCACAGAGGTATGTTGATGTATTTGATGGTTTGATTAGAGTAGCATATGTTTTATGTATGGATGGATGATAATGATAACTTGTGTTTTTTGTGTGTGCAGATGTGGGGCCACGAGGCTAAGAGATGGAGTTGGTTAGAGTGTCGACCCTCTAGGGGATGGAGAGACCATCGCAAGGGGATCCACAGAAAGGTGAGAGATGTCAGAGGGATGAGGCTAGTGCGAGGCTAGAGAATGCTGATAGAGTTGGTAGGAGGCATAGATTTGATGACCCTAGTGAGGGGCCTTCACATGCTTCAGCGGCAGAGGCCAGCAAAGTGCTAGAGGATTTTCATAGCTGATTGGAGGTGGTGTTATAGGGAGTTCCTGAGGGCATGTGGATGCAGATCCAGAACGAGGGATTCTTGGAGTAGTGTGTGTGGGATAGGTAGAGTTGTGGAACCTGATCCTTCGAGCAGTGTTAGCAGCAACAACGATAATAGGGTAACAACCCCATGGACTGGGTAGACCTCCATCTATTGGAGCCCCACCTCCTGACAGAGGACTTGGTGGAGGTGCTCTAGCGGCACCATGAGTGCTTGATGTATTCATTTTTAATATTTATAGAGACCTGTGAGCCCATATTGTATATATGGTAGTGTGACACCTATTTTGTACCTATAGGGATGAGGGGGTTCACCTACCTATGGGCGATGTACATGTTGTACTATTTTTTGTAAACATTTGATGGCATAATGATTGGTATATATATATATATGGATATACATTTTTGGATCTTTATGATGTTCACATGTGATGATGTGTTGTGATGTTTGTTATGATATCTCATCTATATGCTATGAAAAAATTTTGATGGTTTGTGTATGTGTAATGGTATCTTGATGTGATAAATGCCAATCTAACACTAGGTTAGCCATATTAGCTATTATTTGATTGCATTGTCATGGAATATGTGTAAATGTGATTGAATCAAAATGTCAAGATAAAATTATAATTGCAGGTATGTGCGAAAGAGACATGGATTGCAAACATTGCACATATTGTTGAGCTACAGGACGACAATATGGGAATCTAGTAAGATGCTAAGGTGGTGAATATGACACTGATTGGACTCAGTGAGGAGGCCAATGAAGGCTTTGTATTCTTATTTGTTGTCAGTTTCTGAGCCCAAACATATGTCGCTGGAGTGGAGCATTTCATGTGAGGGGGTATAGAGGGCCCAAGTGAGATTCTGTGTCCATCGGCTAGCTCCGTCAACGTAACCGATGTGGTAGGCCGATGGAGGAAGTATCTCTCAATAACACAAATGGTAGATCTGACGAAAGGCATGGAGGGAAAAAAGAATATTAAAAATGCTACAAAACATGTACAAAAAAGAAAAATCCTAGTGTAGAATGACTACGTTCAGGCATAAAATATATTTAAGTACAACCCATTGACGGGTTCTTTGAGAGAGTGGCCTTCAAGAGAGACCAGGATGTAGGTGCCTTTAGTGAGGCAGAGTTGAATGTTGTACGGTCTGTTAGCGACATTTCTTGTATAGGGGTATTCTCCTCTCTGATTTTAGGCCTCTGGTGTAAACGCATAGAACTAGGGTTTGAAAACTGGTCGGATGTGTTTTATTCAAGGAATGCAACCATAAGCATCGAGTGCAGCTCACAGAAGAAGTCCATTTCAGGCTAAAAATCAAGCGAACGAGCAGTCTGATTTCAACGAAAAAGATCAATTGACGAAGTAGATCAACGGTCATCAGAATATCGAGGCTAGCAAGTTGACCGATGTATAACGTCAAAGAAAGCGGCTTTATGCTGAGACTGAATCTGGGTCGTCTGATATCGTGACACATAGTGTGAGATCTAGTTGGCATATCGGCAGTGGGAAGTTCAAAGGGTGAACGTCCCTCATCATCTCACATCCTGAAACCCTGAACCTCGGAGTGCTAAAAGTGCCCAGAGGCGGGCCCGCAGTATCGTAGAGCAGCCTCAGCCATCCATCCAAAGGGGACACCTGGCGACCAATTGAGCCATCTCGGCGTTTCATCCATCGCGACCCCAAACCACAAGGAGCAGCTCCTTCATATTCCCAATGCACGAGGTGCCAGGAGCATCCATGAATTGGACCCACAATATCACCGAGTGAGTTCAGGACCGTCAGATCTAAGAGGGATACGTGGTACCAGATTAAGCTGTCTCGACGTTTTGCTCATAGCAATTTCAAAGAAAGCAGGGATTAGCTCCTTCCCATTCACGAACGCCGAAAGCACCTGCGGAAATAAACGTAGGGTCATAGCCCGTGGTCACTTGGGAAATAAAGGATCCATGCAAAAGGGGCCAAAGGCGTTGAGTCTAGTTGCCGAAAGGATCATCATGATCTCCATGCACCATTTGATCCGACCTCAATCCTAGTTTTTTTCGCCTGGAGTAAATGAAGACGAGAAGGGGTGGTTGAAACCTCTCCTCAGGCATTAAGTGGAAAGTATGGATAATCTGGCAAGCGGTCTACTCGAGAGGGTCCTATGTACCCATTTTTCTAAAGAAGCCATGCTGAGTCCTCAATCAGCCGGAGGAGGTCTGCACATGCTAGCTCAGCACTTAGTGGCTCAGCTACTCCCCTTGCAGGATCCATGCTCAGTTAAGGTGGCTTCTGACAAAGAATACCCACCCGAATTTGGCTGAAGGGACACCAAGTCTTGGGTACATGATCGGCCAGAGTCTGCATGTGCAGACTGTCAGAAGACATGTAGATGCAATGTTTTTAATGCAACATCTTATTTTTGCTGCTGTGGTTGTTTTTGAGTATATGTAGGCGTTTTCGCCATTTTTGTAAGCATCAATGGTTGAGAAAGGCTCCTGGCGGTAAACTTTAATAAAGCACTGTTTCTCTGGTTATGTCTAGACTCTTAAGACTTCTTGTCTTATGAATGTCAGTTTTTCTTTCACGTCTTTGTTTACACTGTATTAGAACGGCTCGGAATTGGAGAATCCAGTCGAGCGGTAACTGTTATAGGATGATGTAGAGTTTGATCACTGTAATAGTTGCATTGTTTCTAATCAGTCCATGTGATTTTCTTAGCGCTGAATGACTTGGAATTGGAGAATCTAGTCAAGTCCCCCCTCTCAGTTCCTCGAAGCTCTAAACTAGAGGATATCGCATTCAGAGTTTTTCTTCTACAAATTACTGAAAGGCCTGTTGCCTGAGGTAGTTTGTCCACTCCTCTCTCCAAGTCTTCAACCTGCTCATTTTCAAATCAACCCACTGACTAAAGTTAGATCAAGACCTCCTTTGTTCCTCACATGCCAGACCCAGTCACTGAGTTTGAGTGATATCTTCCCGAGTCTCTACCCATTTGTTCACCCATTAAAAACCACCGTGACATAAAACTGATGGGCATCGGGCTCTGCTCCTGCTGCAATCCAGGAGTGACTTCCGTCGCTAACACGTTCCATGCCATAACGACTCAAATTTTCCATGGTTGAGGGTATCGTGGGCCATATTGTAGGCAAAGACGAGGTCTCCTTCGTTAAAGGAGAGAAGGTTGACATGGCAATCAAAGTTGGCCTTTGACCATTTTTTGGCTGCCTCGTTGTTCTGTAATGAAGATCGACGGTCTTCATATAGTGACTTTAGGTTCAGTAAGTGTTGCTCCATTGGAGTAGTGTAAGGTAAAATCTCAATAATAGTGTGTAAGGTGGGAATTTCTCCCTCAATGGGGATAGTGGCTTCAACCCCATGGACGATATGGAAGGGTGTAAAACCAGTGGTGGTTTTAACTATTGTGCGATAATACCATAGTGCTGAAAACAACATATGATGCCAATTAGTCTTATGTTTGTTGACAGTACACTGCAACATGGCTTTAAGGACCTTGTTGACTGCTTCTACTTGTTCGTTGGACTAAGGGTAGTAGGGGGAGGTGAAATAATGGGAGAAGAATAACCGGGAGGAGAGTTCAATGAAGATCTCATTCTCAAATTGTTTCCCATGATAGGAGACTAACTGTAGTGGGACTTCAAAGTGGGAAATGAGATGATTAAAGAAAAAATACGATGTGGTGTCAGCAATTTTTTTGAAGGTGGGCATGGCTTCAACCTACTTGGTGAATTAATCGACTGCCACAATAATGTACTTGTGTCCATCGTTGGATGGAGGTTTACAAGTCATGAATTCAATGCCCCATTTTCAAAAGGAATCGACGGTAATGACTGGGTGTAGAAGAGAGGGTGGCTCTAGTTCTTTGTGGGCATCAAGATGGCATTTGTTATAGCATTTCATGATGTGGATACAATTTTGAAACAATGTGAGCCAGAAGTAGCCCACTTGAATAATTTTCTGGGCGGTGGACATCCTTGAGAGGTGACCACCTCAAGCACTATTGTGGCAATCATTCAGAACTCTATCATCTTCGTCGATGGTCAAACATCAACGAAGTATGGTGTCAACCCCTCTACGATATAAGATGTCATCGATAAGGAGATATTGAGGGGCTTGATGGAAAATAAGTCAACGATCGTACCTGGAGAGGTGGGGTCTAAACTTCTGTGTTCAGAGGTAGATGAGGAGATCTCCATACCAGGGATCATCCGATGGGATGTATAAGAGGTGTTCATCGGGGAAGTCTGTATTGATGGGTCAATTGGTAGTATCTGAGGGAAATTTCGTAATGAGTTCAATGAGGATGAGGGCTTTCTTTTTCTTGGGTGTTGAAAATTCAAGGTCGTACTCCTAAAGGATGACGATCCATCAGGCAAATTTGCCATAAATTTTTTGGCGACTGAGCAAGTATTGCATGGGGTTGGAATCTTCCATGACTTTGGTAGTGAGAAGTAGGATGTAATGGCACAGTTTCTGGACTATGAGGACAGCTGCAAGGGTGAGTTTCTCTTCATGATTTTACTTCAGGGGTGGTCCTAAAAGATTTTTACTAATATAGTAAATTACATGCTCTCGGCCATCATCCCCTAGTTGGAGGAGAACTCCTGCCACTCATATGGCTAAGGCTGATAAGTAGAGGATATAGTTGCAATCATAGTCGGGTGGAATAATCAAAGGGGAGTTAGAGAGCACCATTTTTAAATCATCAAAAGTGGGTTGGGCATGTTAAGCCCATTGGAACTAGATATTGTGACATAATAAACAAAGGAAAACATGTGCGCAAGAGGCGTAATTGGGGACAAAGCAGTGTAGAAAGTTATCTTTTCCTTGTAGGCTTTGGAGTTGGCATAAATTCTGAGGTGGTGGAATTTTGGTGATGGCTTGGACTTTGAGGGGGTCAATGGTGATGCTATGTTGGGAAACAATGAACCCAAGAAGGTGTCCAGTGTTAACGCAAAATGCACACTTGAGGGAGCTCAAGAAGATATTGTACTGACAACACCTGTGAAAGATGGTGCATAAGTCATCTAGATGTTGAGTGTGTTTTATAGATCAAGCAGTGAGATCGTCTAAGTAGGAGAGGATGATGCGAGTCAGATCATGAAAAACGTATGTCATCACCCATTGGGATGTCGCATCGGCATTCTTGAGGCAAAAGGGCATGACATGATATGAAAAAGTACCCCATGGGATAGTGAATGCGGTTTTGTACTCGTTTGCAAGATGAATCTGAATTTGATTGTAGCTAGAGAAATCGTCCATAAAGAACAAGGCTTTGTGGCTGGCACAGTCATCAATAATTTGGTCGATGAATGGAATTGGGAAGTTGTATTTGGGACAAGCATGAATGATATGATGAAAGTCCATGGAGACGTGAATAGTGCCCTATTTTTTGTTGATAGGGATGGGGTTGGAGACCCACGACGTATATGCGATGGGGTATATGAACCTGACAGTGCGTAATTTGTCGATTTTGACTTTGATGGCCTCCACTTTGGATGGGTGTAGTGGGTGTTGTTTTTTTTATACAGGTGTGATGTCAGTCCATGTGTCTATACGATGTCCAAAAATAGAAAGATCAAGGCCAGGAATCTCTGTGTATGACCAGGAAAAAATGTCTCAATATTCTTGGAAGAGAGATTTGTAAGCTAAAAGTTCTTCATGAGAGCATGCAACGCCAATGGTGATTTCCTCTCTGATGTCAGGTTCGATGGAAATATCGATTTTGACAGTGGGGGAAATGTTGGCCATGTTTCCTTATTCAAAAGTGTCGAGGGTAGGGATAGGATTGTTGAACCAATCTATATGCCTGGATGGGATGAAATAATTAGTTTTGATTGCACATATGGAGTCTTGGCTAGGGGTCTCAAATGCTTTCTGTGAGAGAAAGAGTGCTATGTGATGGAGCACATTCCATGGGAAGTCGGGGGTAGTTAATTCCTCAAGGATGTCTTTGTCGCAGTGGAACTGGTGAGAATATAGGGGATCCTGGGGAGTAACATTCGTGACTGTCACCGTATGATTTTATTTTATTAGTGAAGATGTGGGGGAGGCACACGGAGGTTGCGATGGTGTGCTCGACACAAACCAAATATCAAGATACTGTGGGTTAAAAATTGTAGTCGGGCATAAGATTTTCATGGGGAAGTGTACTAGAGAATTGGGGGGATTTGGGGGAAATCCTCATATAAGTTATCAATGAACCATGGAGGAGTGGGGAGTGTCTCAAGCTTAGGTGAGATTATATGAGTGACATATAGGGATAGAGTAGGGGTAATCATCGGTACCTCTGTAAATGGGGAGTTTGTAGGGTTCTGAATAAGGTCCATTTGGTGATGCCTGTATTCAAGGATCGTAGGCCACTCGTATGTGAAATAATCCAGTGATTCAAAGAGAAAGAAAGGGCATCTCATCCATTTTTTAATTGAGGTCCTGACATAGTGGATGTCTAGGGCATGATTACTTGATGACGTGGATAGGAGGAACTCTTTCTGAAAGCTTTGGCATACTTTCATTAGTGTCTGTTGAAATTGAAGTAGCTCAGGGCAATGGTGGGTGTAATGGCCATACTCTGAACAAATGGCATTGGCAAATTTGGTTTGTAACCCTGTGTTACCTGTAGTCAGAGACATGGTGGTAGTACTAGGTTTGTTGGGTGTAGCAACGAGTGGAGTGGTTGCTCGAGGAAGCCAGATTAAATTGCATAACTTGGGGAGAGAGGAACATCAATTGGTGGGGTGTTATTCTTTCTTGCATAGTGAAAAATGAAGTTTAACTCAGGGGGGGAGTGGAGCGGTGGGATGTTTCTTCTTCCTTTGGCCCCCAACTATAGTGGTGGCACCTGCAAGTGAGGGTGTAGGTGGTGTGGTGGGAGTGAGGACTGGGATCTGCATTGGGATTCCCTCTATTTGGGGAGGGAGGGATGGTTGAGGAACCATCTCAAGTGGGTGTAGATACCAAACTAGGATGGAAAGCACCATGTTAGGTAGAGTAAGCGTTGCGGATACCTAGAAATCTTGTACGCCTGGTGGGGGGTAGAAGAAGGGAATTTGAGTAATGGCTTGGGGGACTATCTCCCAAACTAGGATGTGACCCTAGGGGAGATGGATATCAGAAACAAGTGGTGTTGGGGAGTTCTCAGGGGATTGTTGAGGTAGGAGTTTTGCGACTAGTGGGACGTCAGGAAGTGAAAAAGCCTCGGTGGGAGGAATGGTATCTCCAGTGTTAGTTCCGTTGGAAGAGATGATGCATACTTGAGCTGAGGGATGTATGAGCAGGGGTGCTCCATGGTATGTCCCTAGCAAGGATGGGTCTTTCAAAATTATGGGGTCCATCTCGATGAGTGGGTACGCATATGGATTAGTGTGGAAAATAGGTAGGATGTTATCGATGTTGGAGGATAGGATTAGGCTCGTAATGTGAAACTTGATCAATGGTGATTATCTTCCCATTGTGTTGGAACATCATCGTGCAAAACAAAGAAGAGGAGACTGCCTTCATAGCGTACACGTAGCTATGTCCAAACAAGATATTGTAATCAAGTGGGGCATCGATGACTTCAATGTCGATAAGGATGGTTTTTCCCCCGAATTCCACGGGGACATTTTGAAAGAGCCCTTCAGGAGAGGATGGTTGTCCATCATAAGCTCTCAAAGTGATGGCAGATTGTATTATCTCAGGAGAGCCAAGTTTCTGCCATACATTTTTGGACATGATGCATGTGGATGCACCTTCATCAATGATGCATCGATGAACTGTGATGTTCTGAATTTTGACTGGTATTTGGAAAGCTACCAAAGTGGGGAGACAGGGTTCCCCACAATCTAGATCAAATGTGATGAGTCTAGTATCAGTAGGGTCAACTACCCCCGGGGTGGAGAGTAATTAGTTACATTGAGTGGGATAGGTTTGAAGGACTTCCAATACTAACATGGCAACAGGGGATTGCACCAAGTCATCAACCAAACTATAATGTGTGTTTCCCTAACCTGAGGGTTGTTGACATTCTATCATAATCAGATGCAAGGAATCTGAAGGGGGGTTTCAGTGTTAGGACTTGGGATCATTAGAGGTGGTCTCATTGTAACTAGAAAAAATTCCAAAGTGGTGGGATTAGATTCAAGGGGTGCGTTGTATTAATGACTACATGTTTGTAGACGAATTTATTCCTCGCTAGTGAGGAGGATAGTGTGATCTATAAGAGTCCTAGGGTTTTGATATTGTCCCATCTGTGGTGGGTCAGGGTGCATTTATTGATGGGTATTCATCACCCCTTGGTGTGGAATACGATTTTGTAACATCGTTGGGGGTGGTTGTTGCATGTAATTTTTTGGGGCCTGCTGAGGGGCAGGCGATGCTAGGGGACGTGGTCTGTTCAAAGATTCTTTCATCTATTTAAAGTTAGTTATTTGGGGGAAATGGTAAGTATAACAATGATATTCATTACAAAGGGCACAAGCAAAGTTTTTCCAGAGGTTATTGTTATTCTTTCCTTGGAATTTGTTGTGATTTTCCCCTTGGAGGTTATGGTTCCCTTGATTACGGTTTCCCCCAACAGGTTGGTTTTTTTGGGGGTTATTTCATCCTGGTCCTGAATTATTATTGTTTCGGTTTTTTCCTTTCTTTTTGGCATTATTTGACTGATGGGCCAGATTTTTCGTATTCAATTGTTCAAAATTTTGAAACTATTGAATAGGAGAGGGATGAACAAAGTTAACCCTGATGTGTGGTTGTCCTTATGGTAGAGCCATGGGTTGGGGAGGACGAGGAAATGGAAAGTATATATTATTTGTTGGAAATGATATGTATGGTACATAGGAAGGTGTGATCCTTTCACTAGTGCTCAGGGTGTAAGTTGAGGTAGAGGGGGTATCAGAACTTGATTTTATAGCCGGACGCATCATGGGTTTTGATGCGGGTCCACTCGTAGGTGGAGGGGGTAAAATAGGGTATGGTTGTTGGTAAGGGGGAGGAGGGTAATAATAGGGTTTGCCATATATCAGTGGATGTTGGGGTGTACCGTACATGGGTGGGGGTTGGATATATGGGTTGTGGTGTGTTGTGGTACCAATCATTCCGTCCGTTGAGTGAGACATCCCAAGTTTGTCTTGGCCGAATCGTACATGTCTTGGGACGTCAGGTAGTATCTTATATAAGTATCCCGACTACGTGTAAATGAGGTCATATTGTTGATCTTTGATAATGGATTCCTATTCAGATTGGGGGAAAGTGGAGGCCACATATTTGGCAAGGAGGGAGATGAGTGACCTGAGAAACCAATCAAGGCATTGTTGTTTGGTGGTTTCTACTTTTCATAAACTACGTCATTGATGCCATTCATGAATTTGGTCAGCGATATCTATGGCTAGGGTTTGTTTAAACTCAA
>JASDQU011103881.1:0-14533 GCA_032191745.1 Picea mariana | reverse complement strand
CGATAGAGGATGTGTATTTCTTGACTCGGCTCCCTTTTCGGGGAAGCCCTCTACCTGTTTATCTTGTGTTTCCAGAGGATGGACAATTGGATGACCTGGCACAAACGTATTTCTCCAGGGAGGACTTTATGTTAGGCTCAGTGGTGAGGATTGAGGTGATGGATTCCCTTGTGCATCCTTGCATTGCAGTGATTATTGTGAGGGTCTATGGATCCCTCACTACTCAACGGATTAGTGGTGGTCAACTAAGAATCATGAAGAGGGACCTGGGTGGAGAGAATTTTTTATGGGGCTTGATGCTACACACCAATATGATAGGGAATATTAACTAGTTTCAAGGCTGCCGACTCCAGTGATTTTTCCTTTGGGTCTATCTTGGTGGTCTGGTTTTTGGAGAGGGTGCCCATGTTGTGCCAAAGAGTTTTTTTGGACGTTCCTGGTGCACGAGAGCCATGATTATTGTGATGGGCAATGGTATTGGTTCTTCATGGCGGTGGGGAGGGTGGCCATTACTTTATGACCAAGCTAGCATGTGTGTGGCATCAGATGCCACAGATCATCCTATGATACATGTATGGTGGGATGGACTATTGTCGGGATCTCGATATGGTCTTACCTCCTAGAGAGGTTTGGGACCACAGAGGTATGTTGATGTATTTGATGGTTTGATTAGAGTAGCATATGTTTTATGTATGTATGGATGATAATGATAACTTGTGTTTTTTATGTGTGCAAATGTGGGGCCACGAGGCCGAGAGATGGAGTTGGTTAGAGTGTCGACTCGCTAGGGGACGAAGAGACCATCGCAAGGGGATCCACGGAAAGGCGAGAGATGTCAGAGGGATGAGGCTGGTGCGAGGCTAGAGAATGCTGATAGAGCTGGTAGGAGGCATAGATTTGATGACCCTAGTGAGGGACCTTCACATGCTTCAGCGGTAGAGGCCAGTGGAGTGCTAGAGGATTTTCACAACCGATTGGAGGTGGTGTTATAGGGAGTTCCCGAGGGCATGTGGATGCAGATCCAGGATGAGGGATTCTTGGAGTAGTGTGTGGGGGATAGGTAGAGTTGTGGAACCTGATCCTTCGAGCAGTGGTAGCAGCAACAACAATGACAGGGTGACAACCCCATGGACTGGGTAGACCTCCATCTATTGGGGCCCCACCTTCTGACAGAGGACTTGGTGGAGGTGCTCTAGTGGCACCATGAGTGCTTGATGTATTCATTTTTAATATTTATAGAGGCCTGTGAGCCCATATTGTATATATGGTAGTGTGACACCTATTTTGTACCTATAGCGATGAGGGGGTTCACCTACCTATGGGCGATGTACATGTTGTACTATTTTTTGTAAACATTTGATGGCATAGTGATTGGTATATATATATGGATATACATTTTTGGATCTTTGTGATGTTCACATGTGATGATGTGTTGTGATGTTTGTTATGATATCTCATCTATATGCTATGAAAAAATTTCGATGGTTTGTGTATGTGTAATGGTATATTGATGTGATAAATACCAATCTAACACTAGGTTAGCCATATTAGCTATTATTTGATTGCATTGTCGTGGAATATGTGTAAATGTGATTGAATCAAAATGTCAATATAAAATTATAATTGCAGGTATGTGCGAAAGAGACATGGATTGCAGACATTGTACATATTGTTGAGCTACAGGACGACAATATGGGAATCTAGTAAGACGCTAAGGTGGTGAATATGACACTGACTGGACTCAGTGAAGAGGCCAATGAAGGCTTTGTATTCTTCTTTGTTGTCAGTTTCTGAGCCCAAACATATGTTGCTGGAGTGGAGCATTTCATGTGAGGGGGTATAGAGGGCCCAAGTGAGATTCTGTGTCCATCGGCTAGCTCCATCAGCGTAACTGATGTGGTAGGCCGATGGAGGAAGTATCTCTCAATAACACAAATGGTAGATCTAACGAAAGGCATGGAGGGAAAAAAGAAGATTAAAAATGCTACAAAACATGTACAAAAAAGAAAAATCCTAGTGTAGAATGACTACGTTCAGGCATAAAATATATTTAAGTACAACCCATTGACAGGTTCTTTGAGAGAGTGGCCTTCAAGAGAGACCAGGATGTAGGTGCCTTTAGTGAGGCAGAGTTGAATGTTGTACGGTCTGTTAGTGACATTTCTTGTATAGGGGTATTCTCCTCTCTAATTTTAGGCCTCTGCTGTAAACACATAGAAGTGGGGTTTGAAAACCGATCGGATGTGTTTTATGCAAGGGCCGCAACCATAAGCATCGAGCGCAGCTCACAGAAGAAGTCCATTTCAGGCTAAAAATCAAGCGAGCGAGCAGTCTGATTTCAACGACAAATATCAATTGACGAAGCAGATCAACGGTCATCAGAATATCGAGGCTAGCAAGTTGACCGATGTATAACGTCAAATAAAGCGGCTTTATGCTGAGACTGAATCTGGGTCATCTGATCTTGTGACACATAGTGCGAGATCTAGTTGGCATATCAGCAGTGGGGAGTTCGAAGGGTGAAAGTCCCTCATCATCTCACATCCCGAAACCTCGAACCTCGAAGTGCTAAAAGTGTCCAGAGGTGGGCCCGCAGTATCGCGGAGCAGCCTCAGCTGTCCATCCAAAGGGGACACCCGGTGGCCAATTGAGCCATCTTGGCGTTTCGTCCATCACGACCCCAAACCGCAAGGAGCAGCTCCTTCATATTCCTGATGCGCGAGGTTCCAGGAGCGTCCATGACTTGGACCCACAATATCATTGAGTGAGTTCAGGACCGTCAGATCTGGGAGGGACATGTGGTACCAGATTAAGCTATCTCGGTGTTTTTCTCATAGCGATTTCAAAGAAAGAAGGGATTAGCTCCTTCCCATTCGTGAACGCCGAAAGCGCCTGCAGAAATAAACGTAGGGTCATAGCTCGTGGTCACTTGGGAAAGAAAGGAGCCGTGAAAAAGGGGTCAAAGGCGTTGAGTCTAGTTGCCGAAAGGATCATCATGATCTCCATGCGCCATTTGATCTAACCTCGATCCTAGTTTTTTTTCCCTGGAGTAAATGAAGACAAGAAGGGGTGGTTGAAACCTCTCCTCAGGAATTAAGTGGAAAGTATGGATAATCTGGCAAGCGGCCTGCTCGAGAGGGTCTTGTGTACCCATTTTTCTAAAGAATCCATGCCGATTCCTCGATCAGCCGAAGGAGGTCTGCACACGCTAGCTTGGCACTTAGTGGCTCAGCTACTCCCCTTGCAGGAGCCATGCTCAGTTAAGGTGGCTTCTGACAAAGAATACCCACCCGAATTTGGCTGAAGGGACACCAAGTCTTAGGTACACGATCAGCCAGAGTCTGCATGCGCAGACTGTCAGAAGACATGCAGATGCAATGTTTTTAATGCAACATCTTATTTTTGCTGCTGTGGTTGTTTTTGAGTATATGTAGGCGTTTTCGCCATTTTTGTAAGCATCGATGGTTGAGAAAGGCTCCCGGTGGTAAACTTTAATAAAGCACTGTTTCTCTGGTTATGTCTGGACTCTTGATATTTCTTGTCTTATGAATGTTAGTTTTTCTTTCACATCTTTGTTTACACTGTATTAGAATGGCTCGGAATTGGAGAATCCATTCGAGTGGTAACTATTATAGGATGATGTAGAGTTTGATCACTGTAATAGTTGCATTGTTTCTAATCGGTCCCTGTGATTTTCTTAACGCTAAATGACTTGGAATTGGAGAATCTAGTCAAGCCCCCCCTCTCAGTTCCTCGAAGCTCTGAACTAGAGGATCTCGCATTCAGAGTTTTTCTTCTACAAATTACTGAAAGGCCTGTTGCCTGAGGTAGTTTGTCCACTCCTCTCTCCAAGTCTTCAACCTGCTGATTTTCAAATCAACCCACTGACTAAAGTTAGATCAAGACCTCCTTTGTTCCTCACATGCTGGACCCAGTCCCTAAGTTTGAGTGATATCTTCCCGAGTCTCTACCCATTTGTTCACCCATTAAAAACCACCGTGACATAAAACTAATGGGCATCGGGCTCTGCTCCTGCTGCAATCTAGGAGTGACTTCCATCGCTAACACGGTCCATGCCATAACGACTCAAATTTTCCATGGCCGAGGATATCGTGGGCCATATTGTAGGCAAAGACGAGGTCTCCTTCGTTAAAGGAGAGAAGGTTGACATGGCAATCAAAGTTGGCCTTTGACCATTTTTTGGCTGCCTCATTGTTCTGTAATGAAGACCGACGGTCTTCATATAGTGACTCTAGGTTCAGTAAGTGTTGCTCCATTGAAGTAGTGTAAGGTAAAACCTCAATAATAGTATGTAAGGTGGGAATTTCGCACTCAATGGGGATAGTGGCTTCGACCCCATGGATGATATGGAAGGGTGTAAAACTAGTGGTGGTTTTAACTGTTGTGCAATAATACCATAGTGCTGAAAACAACATATGATGCCAATTAGTCTTATGTTTGTTGACAGTACACTGCAACATGGCTTTAAGGACCTTGTTGACTACTTCTACTTGTTCGTTGGACTAAGGGTAGTAGGGGGAGGTGAAATAATGGGAGAAGAATAACCAGGAGGAGAGTTCAATGAAGATCTCATTCTCGAATTGTTTCCCATGATAGGAGACTAACTGTAGTGGGACTTCAAAGTGGGAAATGAGATGATTAAAGAAAAAATGCGATGTGGTGTCAACAATGTTTTTGAAGGTGGGCATGGCTTCAACCTAATTCGTGAATTAATCGACTGCCACAATAATGTACTTGTGTCCATCGTTGGATGGAGGTTTACAAGTCATGAATTCAATGCCCCATTTTCAAAAGGAATCGGCGGTAATGACTGGGTGTAGAAGAGCGGGTGGCTCTAGTTCTTTGTGGGCATCAAGATGGCATTTGTCATAGCATTTCACGATGTGGATACAATTTTGAAACAATGTGAGCTAGAAGTAGCCCACTCAAATAATTTTCTAGGCGATGGACATCCTTGAGAGGTGACCACCTCAATCACTGTTGTGGCAATCATTCAGAACTCTGTCATCTTTGTCGATGGTCAAACATCAACGAAGTATGGTGTCAACCCCTCTATGATATAAGATGTCATCGATAAGGAGATATTGAGGGGCTTGATGGAAAATACGTCAACGATCGTACCTGGAGAGGTGGGGTCTAAACTTCTGTGTTCAGAGGTAGATGAGGAGATATCCATACCAGGGATCATCCGATGGGATGTATAAGAGGTGTTCATTGGGGAAGTCTGTATTGATGGTTAAATTGGTAGTATCTGAGGGAAATGTCGTAATGAGTTCGATGAGGATGAGGGATTTATTTTTCTTGGGTGTTGAAAATTCAAGGTCGTACTCCTGAAGGATGACGATCCATCAGGAAAATTTTCCATTAAGTTTTTGGCGACTGAGCAAGTATTGCATGGGGTTGGAATCTTCCATGACTTTGGTAGTGAGAAGTAGGATGTAATGGCACAGTTTCTGGACTATGAGGACAGCTGCAAGGATGAGTTTCTCTTCATGATTGTACTTCAGGGGTGGTACTAAAAGATTTTTACTAATATAGTAAATTACATGCTCTCGGCCATCATCCCCTAGTTGGAGTAGAACTCCTGGCACTCATATGGCTAAGGCTGATAAGTAGAGGATATAGTTGCAATCATAGTCGGGTGGAATAATCAAAGGGGAGTTGGAGAGCACCATTTTTAAATCATCAAAAGTGGGTTGGGCATGTTAATCCCATTGGAACTAGATATTGTGACATAATAAATAAAGGAAAACATGTGCGCAAGAGGCATAATTGGGGACAAAGCGGTGTGGAAAGTTAGCTTTGCCTTGTAGGCTTTGGAGTTGGCATAAATTTTGAGGTGGTTGAATTTTGGTGATGGCTTGGACTTTGAGGGGGTTGATGGTGATGCTGTGTTGGGAAACAATGAACCCAAGAAGGTGTCCAATGTTAACACAAAATGCACACTTGAGGGGGCTCAAGAAGATATTGTACTGACAACACCTGTGAAAGATGGTGCATAAGTCATCTAGATGTTGAGTGTGTTTTATAGATCAAGCAGTGAGATTGTCTAAGTAGGAGAGGATGATGCGAGTCAGATCATGAAAAATGTATGTCATCGCCCATTGGGATGTCGCATCGGCATTCTTGAGGCAAAAGGGCATGACATGATATGAAAAAGTACCCCATGGGATAGTGAATGCGGTTTTGTACTCGTTTGCGAGATGAATCTGAATTTGATTGTAGCTAGAGAAATCGTCCATAAAGAACAAGGCTTTGTGGCTGGCACAATCATCAATAATTTGGTCGATGAAAGGCATTGGGAAGTTGTAATTGGGACAAGCATGAATGATATGACAAAATTCCATGGAGACGTGAATAGTGCCCTATTTTTTGTTGACAGGGATGGGGTTGGAGACCCACGACGTATATGTGATGGGGTATATGAACCTGACAACGTGTAATTTGTCGATTTCGACTTTGATGGCCTCCACTTTGGATGGGTGTAGTGGGCGTTGTTTTTTTCATATAGGTGTGATGTCAGTCCATGTGTCTATACAATGTCCAAAAATAGAAAGATCAAGGCTAGTAATCTCTGTGTATGACCAAGAAAAAATGTCTCAATATTCTTGGAAGAGAGATTTGTAAGCTATAAGTTCTTCAGGAGAGCATGCAACGCTAATGGTTATTTCCTCTCTGATGTCAGGTTCGATGGAAATATCGATTTTGACAGTGGGGGAAATGTTGGCCATGTTTCCTTATTCAAAAGTGTCGAGGGTAGGGATAGGATTGTTGAACCAATCTATATGCCTGGATGGGATGAAATAATTAGTTTCGATTGCACATATGGAGTCTTGGCTAGGGGTCTCAAATACTTTCTGTGAGAGAAAGAGTGCTATGTGATGGAGCACATTCCATGGGAAGTCGGGGTTAGTTAATTCCTCAAGGATGTCTTTGTCGCAGTGGAACTAGTGAGAATATAGGGGATCCTGGGGAGTAACATTCGTGAATGTCACCGTATGATTTTATTCTATTAGTGAAGATGTGGGGGAGGCACAAGGAGGTTGCGATGGTGTGCTCGACACAAACCAAATATCAAGATACTGTGGGTTAAAAATTGTAGTCAGGCGTAAGATTTTCGTGGGGAAGTGTACTAGAGAATTGGGGGGATTCAGGGGAAATCCTCATATAAGTTATCAATGAACCATGGAGGAGTGGGGAGTGTCTCAAGCTTAGGTGAGATTATATGAGTGACATCTAGGGATAGAGTAGGGGTAATCATCGATACCTCCAGAAATGGGGGGTTTGTAGGGTTCTGAATAAGGTCCATTTGGTGATGCCTGTATTCAAGGATCGTAGGACACTCGTATGTGAAATGATCCAGTGATTCAAGGAGAGAGCAAGGGCATCTCATGCATTTTTTAATTGAGGTCCTGACATAGTGGATGTCTAGAGCATGATTACTTGATGACGTGGATAGGAGGAACTATTTCTGAAATCTTTGGCATACTTTCATTAGTGTCTGTTGAAATTGAAGTAGCTCAGGGCAATGGTGGGTGTAATGGCCATACTATGAACAAATGGAATTGGCAAATTTGGTTTGTAACCCTATGTTACCTGTAGTCAGAGACATGGTGGTAGTACTAGGTGTGTTGGGTGTAGCGATGAGCAGAGTGGTTGCTCGAGGAAGTCAGATTAAATTGCGTAACTTGGGGAGAGAGGAACATCAATTGGTGGGGTGTTCTTCTTTCTTGCATAGTGCAAAAGGAAGTTTAACTCAGGGGGGGGAGTGGAGCGGTGGGATCTTTCTTATTCCTTTGGCCCCCAACTATAGTGGTGGCACCTGCAAGTGAGGGTGTAGGTGGTGCGGTGGGAGTGAGGACTAGGATATGCATTGCGATTCCCTCTATTTGGGGAGGGAGGGATGGTTGAGGAACCATCTCAAGTGGGTGTAGATACCAAACCAGGATGGAAAGCACCATGTTAGGTAGAGTAAGCGTTGTGGATACCTGGAAATCTTGTACGCCTGGTGGGGGGTAGAAGAAGGGAATTTGAGTAATGGCTTGGGGGACTATCTCCCAAACCAGGATGTGACCCTAGGGGAGATGGATATCAAGAACAAGTGGTGTTGGGGAGTTCTCAGGGGATTTTTGAGGTAGGAGTTTTGCGACTAGTGGGACGCAAAACTCCAGGAAGTGAAAAAGCCTCGGTGGGAGGAATGGTATCTCCAGTGTTAGTTCCGTTGGAAGAGATGATGCATACTTGAGCTGAGGGATGTATGAGCAAGGGTGCTCCATGGTATGTCCCTAGCAAGGATGGGTCTTTCAAAATTATGGGGTCCATCTCGATGAGTGGGTATGCATATGGATTAGTGTGGAAAATAGGTAGGATGTTATCGATGTTGGAGGAAGGATTAGGCTCGTAATGTGAAACTTGATCAATGGTGATTATCTTCTCATTGTGTTGGAACATCATCGTACAAAACAAAGAAGAGGCGACTGCCTTCATAGCGTACACATAGCTATGTCCAAACAAGATATTGTAATCAAGTGGGGCATCGACGACTTCAATGTCGATAAGGATGGTTTTTCCCCCGAATTCCACGGGGACATTTTGAAAGAGCCCTTCAGGAGAGGATGGTTGTCCATCATAAGCTCTCAAAGTGATGGCAGATGGAATTATCTCAGGAGAGCCGAGTTTCTGCCATACATTTTTGGACATGATGCATGTGGATGCACCTTCATTGATGATGCATCGATGAACTGTGATGTTCTGAATTTTGACTGGGATTTGGAAAGCTACCAAAGTGGGGAGACAGGGTTCCCCACAATCTAGATCAAATGTGATGAGTCTAGTATCAGTAGGGTCAACTACCCCCAGGGTGGAGAGTAATTATTTACGTTGATTGGGATAGGTTTGAAGGACTTCCAATACTGACATGGCAACAGGGGATTTCACCAAGTCATCGACCAAACTATAATGTGTGTTTCCGTAACCTGAGGGTTGTTGACATTCTATCATAATCAGATGCAAGGAATCTAAAGGGGGGTTTCAGTGTTAGGACTTGGGATCATCATAGGTGGTCCCATTGTAACTGGAACAAATTACAAAGTGGTGGGATTAGATTCAAGGGGTGCGTTGTATTAACGACTACATGTTTGTAGAAGAATTTATTCCTCGCTAGTGAGGAGGATAGTGTGATCTATAGGAGTCCTAGGGTTTTGATATTGTCCCATATGTGGTGGGTCAGGGTGCATTTATTGATGGGTATTCATCACCCCTTGGTGTGGAATAGGGTTTTGTAACATCGTTGGGGGTGGTTGTTGCACGTAATTTTTTGGGGCCTGCTGAGGGGCAGGCGATGCTAGGGGACGTGGTCTGTTCAAAGATTCTTTCATCTGTTTAAAGTTAGTTATTTGGGGGAAATGGTAAGTATAACAACGATATTCATTACAAAGGGCACAAGGGAAGTTTTTCCAGAGGTTATTGTTATTCTTTCCTTGGCATTTGTTGTGATTTTCACCTTGGGGGTTATGGTTCCCTTGATTACGGTTTCCCCCAGCAGGTTGGTTTTTTGGGGGGTTATTTCCTCCTGGTCCTGAATTATTATTGTTTCATTTTTTTCCTTTCTTTTTGGCATTATTTGAATGATGGGCCAGATTTTTCGTATTCAGTTGTTCAAAATTTTGAAACTATTGAATAGGAGAGGGATGAACAAAGTTAACCCTGATGTGTGGTTGTCCTTATGGTAGAGCCATGGGTTGGGGAGGACTAGGAAATGGAAAGTATATATTATTTTTTGGAAATGATATGTATGGTACATAGGAAGGTGTGATGCTTTCACTAGTGCTCAGGGTGTAAGTTGAGGTGGAGGGGGTACCAGAACTTGATTTTATAGCCAGACGCATCATGGGTTTTGATGCCGGTCCACTCGTGGGTGGAGGGGGTAAAATAGGGTATGGTTGTTGGTAAGGGGGAGGAGGGTAATAATAGGGTTTACCATATATCAGTGGATGTTGGGGTGTACCGTACATGGGTGGGGGTTGGATATATGGGTTGTGGTGTGTTGTGGTACCAATTATTCTGTCCGTTGAGTGAGACATCCCAAGCTTGTCTTGGCCGAATCGTACAGGTCTTGGGACGTCAAGTAGTATCTTATATAAGTATCCTGACTACATGTAAATGAGGTCATATTGCTGAGCTTTGCTAATGGATTCTTATTCAGATTGGGGGAAAGTGGAGGCCACATATTTGGCAAGGAGGGAGATGAGTGACCTGAGAAACCAATCAAGGCATTGTTGTTTGGTGGTTTCTACTTTTCATAAACTACGTCATTGATGCCATTCATGAATTTGGTCAGCGATATCTATGGCTAGGGTTTGTTTAAACTCAAAGAGAAGTTCAAGACCATTTTCATGGGGTATTGGTAGTTGAAATAAGGTAAAAAATTCTTTGGCCAATGATTCAAAAGTCACATGGGTCCTTGATTTCTCGTCTACATACCACTTGGTTGATGGGCCAGTGAGTGTGCATTGGAATAACCTTAATCAGAAAGAGTCATCCATGATGCTATTTGAAGAGAACCATAAGTGGAAGGTCATGAAATGGTTAGCGGGGTTGTCTCCTGCCTTTCCTTCGAATTTGGGGATGTGTGAAGATAGTGTTGTGGGCATTGCAAGCCATGTGGGGTCGTGTAGTATAGGATCATTCGTAATCTTGCTTAGAACAAGTATGTTGAGGGAAGCCAAGCATGGCATATGAAGTGGTGGTGGAGGATTAGTTCCAGCCATTGTGTGAGTGGTTTGTGTAACCAACCCTTGATGGTGGTGGGGTGGGGTTGTACTTCCCCCTTGGGAAGAATTTTTCCCCATGCTTCCTTGTAAAGGAGAGTGAGTGGATGGTTGGGCTTGGGAAGTGGACCCAAGTAAAGTAGAACTGAGAAAATATGATCCCAAGATAGTAGCACTCACAAGGGTGTGAGAGGGTGGATTTGATGAGTTGGAAAGACTAGGAAATCCCCCTAGAATAGGAGGGAGATTAAGAAAACGTCTGGAATGATAGGGATTCTGTGGGTCCCCTATGATGTCCAACTAGAAAAGTGAATGTGTGAAAATGGTGATGAGAGTAATAAATGAACAAGAGACTTTGTATAACATGGACCTTCATAATATATCTCACGATCATGTTGTAATCGCAAGATCATCATACATACATCATTTGACAAAGGAGCATATATGTGGGTAGATGGACTTTGTCTGCATGAGAGAACAAAGAAAACAAATGCTCGTGTCCTAAAAATATGTAATGTCCTTCCTCTCAAATAACACTGGACCTTCCAATACCACTCAACAGTGGGGTTTGAAGCCATCAGAAGAGGAACTAGTGAAGGATGAAATAATCAGTTATAATGAGGGGTAGAAGGTGCATATCCTAAAAGAGCTGGCAATATTTCCCAATAGCCACACAAAATCTGAACAAGGTGAAATTGCATCCCACAATTGCCACATGGGTAGATGTCCTAAAATTCGGTCACTAGGTACCTCGGTGAAAGTGTGACATTTAGATTTTAAGCCTCGGAAATGGGTCATGGGATGGATCTCATCCAAGAGGTGGGTGCCTCAAGGGGTGACCCACAAAACAACCAGACTTCGGCCTTCAATGCTTCATGGGTATCTCAGTGCCCTATGGTGTTAGGAACACTTGAATTGGAGTATTTAAAGTTCCCTATTTGACAACTTCTAATTTTTGAATATTTGAGAACCAGATAACGGGGAGTTATTTGGATGCCTATCCCAAAGATCCTACCTAGACTAAAAAAATTCTTTTGGCACCTCTTGTGGAGAAAAACTTAGTGAGTTTTTAGAAAAATTCTAGATGTGATTATTTGTGAGATTTAGGGTGTGAACCAATATCGTTCAAATTAAGTGGGAGTGGATAGTTCCTTCAATAAAAAGGTGGGGCATTTCAGAATCCCTTTCGGGGGAAACTTACTTCAACCTCCACAATTCGAGATGAAACTATGTGAGTGAATAGTGACTTTATGTGTGATCAAATGATAAAATGTGCCAAAATTTTTAATAAGTTAGGTGTCTCCTTGTATCATGTGAACTTTGTGTGGTCCTTACAAGTCTTGATTACCTATCATACTAGATGCCAATGGTACAACCTTGTGGAATTTTAAATTCCCTAGAAAACTGGCATGTGGACATGTGGGTCCTTACCAATCCTTTAAACTCACTAATGTGATTTAATCTAAGAAATCTTCAAAAGACTATCCTAGATTGTGGACATGTGGCCATGTATGGGTCTGTTACAATAATCTTTAAACTCCCCTAGTGATATAAACTAAGAAACCAATTTCAAAACTATCTTATCTTTGTAGCATGTGGGCATGTATGGGCCCTTACAATTTTAAGATGTTTTTGAAATGAAACTAAGAGGAGTCCCAAAGGGGGCTGTTGTCCTCTCCTAAAGATTTTGTCTTTAAGGGATATGAAATCTTCCCTCGATCATTTTTTTGATTCTCAAGATCACTCTATGGTGCTAGAGAAGAGCATACTCTACGATTCAAGTTTGATTTCTGGTCTAGACGCAAGTGTTTATATATGTGATATTGAATGATTCCAACTTAAATTTTACAATCAAAGAAAACCATCCATGTGGAAAATTGAAAGCAAACAGAGGAGAAATATGGATTTTAACCCCCTAAGTGCCTATGTTTTGACTAACCCTTCATCTGGAGAGGGAATCTAGTTGTGGTGCATATTACAAATTGCATAGAATCAATATTTAGAAGGCTATGGGACTTCAAAACATAAAAAAAAAACCTCACAATGTTGAATTTGTGGACAGATACACGAGTCACTGAGTAGACAAAGGCACATGTGGCACCAATGCGTAGATAAGCAATGACCTGTTTGGTGCACGTTCATAGAATGCACTAAGGAACAAAGTGCTCTTGTCGCATGTGCTGAGAAGGCATGCCTGTGGACTAAAAAAACCCACTCACTTTCCGATACACGGTCGAGAAGAAAATTTTGAATGAAATTCTCCTATCTTAGCTTTGAATTTATCTTTTTGCAGGTAGGATTGGGCCAGTTATGATCCCTGCAAGTCAAATAAACCAAAAAAAACTTCTCAAACAACCCAAATGGGGAGGAAATTGATACCTATCCCCAGTGGAGTCACCAATCTGTTGTATCCTTTTTGTCACCTGAATGAACAAAACAAGGACACTTGCAAGTCTAGTTGGGTTAGCTGGACATGATAGAAATTAGTGAGAGAGTTAGAAATATCAAGCACAAGAAATAAACAAACAACTAATCTAACAACAATTAAAGAAACTAAACTAAAGTGCATAAGAGAATTAGAACCAAAATTAACCAAACAATTGACCAATATTCATGCCACCAATGGATAGATTGTATTGGTGGGAAAACACCAAAGATAAAGGGAGACTTATGGGTCCCCTCTTCCTCCAAGGGAGGGATCTTGAACCCCCAATGAGAGAGCTCTTCTTACAAATATCAAACTAAAAGTAAATGGTGAAGAAATCCAAAGCTCATTCACTCAAGAGGTGATGTGAATAGCCCAATGAAATGGTGCTTGTATGCTCCAATGAGGAAAGAGGTTCCTTGCAGGAGAATAGAGGCAACATAACAATACAAATATATTATTGGAAATATACTGCACCCGTGGCCTATTTTTATAGAAAATATTTGAGGCATTATCCAACCGGTGTTTAGTGTGAACAAGGGGCCCTTTATGACACCTTTAGGTCTTTGACCAGCCCCCCACTCAGATTCATCTTGGATTTGGGGGTCAAATAGACATGGGAGCTAAACCAAAACTGGGTGGGAGGCTGACTAGAATCATTAATGTGTCATTTTGAGGTGTGTACGACTTTTTGTGTCCACAATCGCGCATCAGATGCATGTGCGCTTTCTTTGCGTTTTCAACTAGCATACGTGCACGTGCTTCCTTTATATTATGAGCACATGCTGATTTTATAACCAATTGTATAGTTTTTTCCCTTTGGAAATTCACTTTTGGGCCATGAGTGAACTAATAGGTGTTTGGACATGTTGGATTCATGTAACCATTTGCGAATGAAATTTCAATGATAACACCAACTAAGGAGAAAAAACAACACACGCTAATTAATCTAGGAGTCAAGCATGCAAACAAACCTTCTCACAAAGAAGCACTAGTTGGTGATGGAATCCAACATCGCAGACTCGATGTGTGAAGGGGTTGAGTTTCAGCAGGTGGCAAAGTTACATTGAAAACCTTCTTAATGAACTAATTCCCTGGTGCAAGTTACCTCACCAAGCAATGAGAAACCCTCCAAGGAGTCTAAGTGAGTCTATCCAACGTCGATCCCAGTTACAACACCACCTTCCTTATGTTTTCACCTTGTGTAGGAAGTCTAAAATATTATGGCCTCTATGGTACCACCTACTATACCAAAGCAGAGGGGGGAGAGTCAACAGTCGACACTAAGACCAACAAAGAAGGGTTGATTACACTGAGG
>JASDQU011103880.1:34933-45593 GCA_032191745.1 Picea mariana | reverse complement strand
TTATGACCTTAGAGCGGAAGATCTTGGACCGTTTAACCCTCCGATCACTAACTTTTTAGTGCCACTTTTGATACACATTGTCCCTCCAAAGGTAACACATCATGAGCATCAGATAGTCTTGCAAGCAGCTATGGAAGCAAATGTTGCTACTTCGTGAGGGAGTCCTCACTCTCCCTCAATGACTGCCACCACTAGGGGAATTCTGCCTCCTAACCCAACTTCATCGGTCTGGACCATGATGGTCTCAACCACCTCTACTTTAGGCAGTAGTATGATTTCTTCAATGGCAGCGACCACTAATTCATTCACACAGACTGCGATGGGGCCTCCATTTTCATATGGGATGCATGACTTTGATATGAACCTCGTCCTCACCTATACCACCCTACAGACCATGGGTCTGGGGGAAGGGAGCTCAAACTCTCCTTTGAAAGGGCCCATGGGGGGCAACTCAACCTCCTATAATGCTATCCCTTATGGTGGGGGTCATAAACCTCCTCTGTCTCCCTCACTTGACGGTTCTTTCTAGCCACCCATCGGGCCAAACACAAACTACAACTTGTTTCGAGCAGGTAGTCTAGGATCTTCTTCCTACACCATGCTAGTGGGTTCTATGTCATTCTCTTTGTTTGGCACATTTGGTAATAACGATTTTTTTTCAATTGTTATATTAGTAGGGGTAACCCTGGTTTTTGAGAACAAAATCCTATGCAAGGTACTATTTCTACACAGGGGGCAAACACAGGAGTCTTCTCCTCACAAGGAATTTGGAATCCATAGTAGGGATTAGTTCCCTCATCAGGGATGTTGACTGGGGGAAACCCCTTCCATGGTCAATGGAACCTCAGGAAATTCTCAGTACCTATGCCCATCATATCGACAGAGGGTAATCCTTTCCAGAATCTTAGGAACACAATGCAAGGAGCAATCCCCGTTGATCTCTCAATGTCCAATTACGGGAATCAATCAATGATGTACCAACAAATGTCGTATCTCTACATTTTCCAAGGCCATGGTGCCTACCAGAACCCTGGTCAAAAACCCAAATTTTCTTTGCAACATGGTGCCAGACAAACTCTAGGCTCCCTTTTTCCTGTACATAGTACACAACCCAAGCTATTGTTTCTGGCAATGTTACAATTTCCAGACTTGTCAAGGTTGCTTAACGACCTAATTTTTCATGATCCATGTTGGCCTCGCATGCCTACTAAGTTTCTCTTAGACATTTTGAAATTCAAAGGAAATCCTGGCTAAGATCTGGATGATCACGTGACCACTTTCCACCTATGTTGCTCATCAAACTTGTTGCGAGACGACTCTATACAGTTGCACTTGTTTCAACGCAATATTATTGGGGGTCTCATGAAATGGTACATCAATCTTGAATGATCAAGATACTCTTATTTTAGCGATGATCCATATGGATGTCGGTGGCCTCCCACCTATTCCAACTGGTTTATTTTGGCAGTTTTCGAGTTTGGCAATTTTTTTCCTAGTTTTCAGGTCCCTGACTTGCGGGGCCATTTTGAGGCCCTAAACAACGTTTTTAGAGATCGGCACAGTCAAAAATGCCCTTCCCAATAGGCTATCATGTGCCTAAAATGGATATCGTATGCAAAAGGTACGACCCCAAGAAGTTGACTGACTAACTTACCCAAACGAGGCCCACATGACTTTTGGTGCTTCATCTCCTAGGGTTAGGTTTTTGGATTTCTAGGGTTTTTGACATTCTTGTTTATTGTAAAAATGCCTTCAGAGCCTCATTGTAATGATCTTCTTGCGAATGAGTGAAGTCATCACATCTCTTCTCAAAGATAAGCTGCCACCATTCTAGCAAGCTTGTTTTCCACTACATTTTATAGTTTCATCTTATTTCCTTATTGAATAGAAAACCAGTTTTATTGTATCTCTGTTATTCTGTGTTAAGCATCTTTTAATAATCTGTATTCATTTCATTCTGCTCATAAAATCTAGATCAAGTGATTTGGTGATGGTTTTCCTAAACCATTTCCAACTACCAATGAGATACGATGTTGGCACTGAATTGTTGGCCAACTTTGAGCAGACGAAGGTCGATCATATCTTGGATCACATCTCAGAATGGTGGCGTTAGAAGTGTTTGATAAAGGTATAGATCCCACCGGATTTCCTACTAGAGTGGTTCCCGAATTCTTTGGTACCTCAGTTATATAAGGACATTGCAACGTCAAGACTGTTTTCAGAGGAGGAGCCAATAATGAGAAAACAACAACTCAAACTGATATACTCTCAGTCTAGTTTACACTATGAGATTTTCCAGATACACAACGGTTGATCCTTGACAAGGCCAAACATAATTCTGTACCACATGCCGATGGTATAGTTGGTTCAACACAAGAAAATCCCACTGATAAGTTGTCAAATCAATTGCAACAATTGTGGATACAGTAGACAGTGACCAACCAGACCTCTAGTTCGGTTTCTCCCCCTACCCAAATGTCATATGTACATAGTGTGCAATCAACGAACCCAAAGGCCAACCAACAGCTTGAAATAAAGAAAAAAAATGAAACAATAAGGGTAAGGGGGATAAGAAACCCAACATAAATGTTGGTGGGGTAAACACAGAGAAGAGAATGTTGAAGTATCCGTGTAACCTTTTCATGGAGGACCACCCGACTCACCTATGCCCTCAACTTGTGGAGGCCTATAAGTTATTAGTGCAGTAGCAACATGCTGTGTTAATGAACCGATTTCCTTATGGGAAAAATATGACTCAAGCCTCTTTGAATGCGGATGGGGGAATTCATGGACCCCCCGCGTATTCTAGTAATACCTCAGTTGCAAACGTTTATATGATGAAAGGTGATGCTTACATAGAAACTAGGGCACATGATTACAGAATGTCAGAATCTACTCAAAAAGGGTAAAGAATTCGTAAACCCATTTGTTCCTCTCTAGATTGAGAAGAAGATGGGTGAAACAATGACATACATCTTGAAAGGATTGTTCAAGAAAGATTCCCATAATCTAAATGCAAGGGCCGCCTAGAATTACTCTATGGTGGAGGATTTGTCACAAACCCCTTGTGCAATGTCTGCTTTGGAGGTCCTCCAGAGATGCCCTTCATAGAGAAAGGCTCTATTTTCCTCTTTGGGATCTATTGAGACCTGTAATCCAAGAATGATCATGCTTGATATGACCGACTTGAAACCTCGTCTCCCATACCATGTTGCATTTCARATAGTAGTGGTTTACACCATGAAAAATTTTACCCGAAATATTTTCCACACAGTGGTTGATGAGGGTGCCTTGACTTGCGTGATTTTATCGACGTGTTGTAAGGCCATTGGCCAACCCTTTTTTTCTCCATCACCTACTCTACTTACTTCTTTCGACGATCATTCTTTCATAACACATGGAATCATCCCTTATTTCACCATGTAGTTGGGAGGGAAGACCGTGTGCATCTAAGTTCAAGTGGTCGATGTGCCTCTCGACTACAACATTATGTTAGGAAGGAGTTGGACCTATGAAATGCATGTAGTGGTTTCCACATTTTTTCGGGTATTATTATTCCCACACGAGGTTCAAATCATAACCATTGACGAGTTTTCCTTCTCCAGGCCTGACCCTTCATTGGGGGCATCCACATTCCTAATGATTGATAACCCTTAGCCCAACATCATCAACATGGGGGTTGGTTTGTGCCCAAATTTGATGGGTAATTTTGATTACCCGCCCCCTTCCCGCAATGTCAAGTTCATATCGGCTACCCCCGACCAACCTAGGGATGAAATTTTTCAAGTGTCGTCGTTCTATACGACTTACTTTAATGATCTATGGAATATTCCTTCCCCATCATCTTCGATGGAAAGGACAAGGAATATTGGCATGGCCATGCCCTTTTCCATGGCAGAAGTTTCATACAGTATTTTCCAATAAGCTTCAGCCGACCCCTATATGACTCCCACACATTAGTTAGATCCAGTTCTCGAGCCTATGTGGGTTCAAGGTTCCCTTTCCACTACCGATTCTTTAGAATTGGTATTTCTCTCTGATGATGTGATTATAGAGGCATTGACCGGTCTGGATAGACCCTGGGAAAATATTCATCACAGATCTTATTTTCTCCGGGAGTTAAAAATAATAAAGGGAGGTGAATTCGTGTTGACTATGATTGGAGATAGGTCTTGTCCTATTAATCCTCTAGCTATGCATGGAGTCACTGAAACGATACCTATTGACATCTCCAAAATCCCTAGCATTGTGGAGAATGTCTTCATTGGAGTGGAATACTCCCCCAAGGAGATTCGAATCTATAAAGATTTATTTAATGAATTCTGAGACGTTTTTTCCTAGTCTTATGAGGAAATGTTAGGCATTGATCCAAGAATTTTTTAACATGATATAACAACTTATCCTGACACCAAGCCATTCTGACAGAAGCTTCATCTAGTAAATCCTCAGAAAGCATCATCTATTAAGGTTGAATTAGAGAAACTGCTTAAAGTCGGTTTCATCTACCCCGTTCAGTTGACGCAATGGGTGTCAAATCCTGTTCCAGTTAACAAAAAGTAGCGTACAATTCGCATGTGTATTGACTTCTGTGATTTGAATAAGGCATGTCCAAAGGATAATTTCCCCACCCTAATCATTGACGATATTGTTGATGAATGAGAAGGATGTGAGGTCTTTTCTTTCATGGATGGTTTTTTGGGATACAACCAAATATAGATCAATACTGAAGAACAACATAAAATAGCTTTTATCTGTCTATGGGGAACATTTGCTTATCGTAAGATGCCTTTTGTCTTGAAGAATTTTGGAGCCACTTTTCAATGGGCCATGTATTTTTCTTTTCATGACCTTAGACATATACTCGAGGCTTATCTCAATGATCTAGCATCACGATCTTGCAATTTCAAGTTCATATCGGCTACCCCCAACTAGCCTAGGGATGAAATTTTTCAAGTGTCATCATTCTATACCACTTACTTTAATGATCCATGGAATATTCCTTCCCCATCATCTTCAATGGAAGGGACAAGGCATCTTGGCATGGCCATGCCCTTTTCCATGGCAGAAGTTGCGTACATTATTTTCCAATAAGATTTAGCCGACCCTGATATGAATCCCACACATTAGTTAGATCCATTTCTCGAGCCTATTTGGGCTCAAGATTCCCTTTCCACTACCAATTATTTAGACTTGGTATTTCCCTCTGATGATGTGATTATAGAGGCATTGATCAGTCTGGATAGACACTGGGAAAATATTCATCACAGATCTTATTTTCTCCTGGAGTTAAGAACAATAGAGGGAGGTGAATTCGTGTTGACTATGATTGGAGGCAGGTATTGTCCTATTAATCCTCTGGCTATGCATGCATTCGTTGAAACGATACCTATTTACATTTCCAAAACCCCTAGAATCATGGATAATATCTTCGTTGGAGTGGACTGCTCCCCTGAGGAGATTCAAATCTACACAGATTTATTTAATGAATTCTGAGACATTTTTTCCTAGTCTTATGAGGAAATGTTAGGCATTGATCCAAGAATTGTCGAACATGATATAAAGACTTATCCTGACGCCAAGCTAGTCTGACAAAAGCTTCATTCGGTAAATCCTTAGAAAGCAGCATCTATTAAGGTTGAATTAGAGAAACTGCTCAAAGTCAGTTTCATCTACCCCGTTCAATTGACACAATGGGTGTCAAATCTCGTTCTAGTTAACAAAAGGTAGGGTACGATTCGCATGTGTATCGACTTCCGTGATTTGAATAAGGCATGTCCAAAGGATAATTTCCCCACCCCATCCATTGATGATATTGTTGATGAATGAGAAGGATGTGAGGTATTTTCTTTCATGGATGGTTTTTTGGGATACAACAAAATACAGATCAATACTAAAGACCAACACAAAATAGCTTTTATCTTTCCGTGGGGAAAATTTGCTTATTGTAAGATGCCTTTTGGCCTGAAGAATGTTGGAGCCACTTTTCAATGGGCCATGTATTTTTCTTTCCATGACCTTAGACATATACTCGAGGCTTATCTCGATGATCTAGCATCATGATATTGCAAGAGAGCTTATCATCTTGCACACCTTCGACTAATCTTTGAGCGATGTTGCTACTATTGGATTCGCTTGAATCCTAACAAGTGCAGTTTCTATGTGATGTCAGGTCATCTTCTAGGTTTCATAATTTTGACAATAGGGATCATGGTCGATCCTCTGAAGGTTGAGGCGATAGTCCAATTTCCTCCCCCATGCATAGTCCCTCATCTTCAAAGCTTACAGGGGAAAGAAAACTTTCTTCAGTGTTTTATCGCAAACTATGCCGATATCACTAAAGGGTTCATGCGTTTACTAAAAAAGGGAGTCCCTTTTTGTTGGGACGAAGCTTCCCAGCGCTCTTTCGAAGAATTGAAATGTTCCCTTATGTATGCTCCTCTGCTCCGGCATCCCAATTATAATAAATATTTCTTATTGTACTTGGTCATCACAGAGTTGACCATCGGTATGGGCTTGGTTCAAGAGGATGATCTGATCGAAGAGAATGTGATTTACTACTTGATCTGAGGCCTAGTTGGACCAGAACTCAACTATTCCCATGTTGAGAAGCTTGTGCTGGAAGTAGTGCATGTTGTTCAATGGTTCTGTCATTATATCTCACTTAACAAGACCACCATCATTAACATTGTGAATCCATTTCAATATGTGTTGACAGGATGCCTCATTGGCAGAAATATTAGTAGATGGATATTTATCCTCAAGGAATTTGAATTGGATTTTGTTTCTGAAAAATCCAAAAATTCATTGGTCTTTGTGGAACTTATTTTGAAACTTCCAGTCGAATCAGGTGATGTTACGCTTGAAGAATCGCCTATTAAAGGCTATATTTTTCTGATCACATCTTCGAACCCCTGGTATGGAGATATACTAGTCTATATCAAGACTTTGAAGTGCCCTGCCTCTTCTTCTCGTGATGAGCATCGACGTATATTCCATCAGGCACGAAACTATGTCATACTTTATGACACTTTGTATCGTCGAGGTGTATATTTCATCCTTCATCGGTGCGTCATTCACGAATAAGTGAAACTCTTCCATAACAACTGCCACACTGGAGCATGTGGTGGTCATTTGTCTGGGTTGGAAATAGCCCAAAAGATTCTACAATATGGTTACTTTTGACCTACGTTAATAAAGGATTGAGTTGAGTCGGTCAAGAAGTGCCATCTGTATCAAATCTTCCCTCAGAAGATGAGGGCACATCCTACTCCCATGTTTCCTGTCATTGCTATTGGTCCTTTCACCAAGTGGGGAATTCATTTTACTACATTCTACCCAACTTCATCAAGGGGAAATCGTTATATCATCATAGTGGTAGAATAATTCACAAAGTGGGTCAAGGCTATGCCAACATTTAACAATGATGGCAAGACAACAACTCTCTTTATTTTTAACTAGATAATAGCAAGGTTCGACATCCTGAAGGAGATTGTCACTGACCATGGCAATCATTTTTAGAACAAAATGATGTTCGATTTAACATCAAATCTTGGGTTGAGGCAAGAGCATTCATCACCCTACTACCCAAAAGCGAATGGTCAGGTGGAATATGTGAATAAGTCCCTCAAGACTATTATGCAGCAAACGATCAATTCTGCCAAGTCAAATTTCATTTGATGTTGTACTCAACATTATGGGCCTACCGAACATCTGTAAAGACTGCCACCAGTTTCTTATCTTTTCAACTCGTTTACAGGCAGGAAGTAGTCTTGCCAATAAAGTGTTAGACCCCATCTCTAAAATTGGTAGTAGAGTTATTTTTGGACACTTCACCACTTGAGGAACATTTATTATATCTCAAGCAGCTCAATGAGAAACGTCGTGATGCATCCTTGGCTAACGAGTCTCACAAGTAACGAGTCAATATTCAATATGATTGGTTCGTTCATCCTCGTATTTTCTTTGAAGGTGACCTTGTCATGGTCTACGACCAAGATAAGGATCTCCTAGAGGTGGGCAAGTTCAAACCCATGTGGTTCAGACCTTTCATAGTGAAGGAGGTCTTAAAGAAGGGAACTTATCGTCTGGTTGAATTTGAGGGAAATGATTTGGTGGATCCTAGAAATGGCATCTACCTCAAGAAGTATTACTCATAGGTTGGTCACCTAAGTGAMTTCTTGTACATATGTATAGTTCTTATACAATTAGCTTTTTGTCTTTTTGTTTTATGGACAWGTCATTATTTATGTCATATTTTTCATTTTGGCAGATGTCAAGTGAATCAGAGGTGTTCTTTGGGTTCATGGATGGCACTAGCCAACATAATCAGAGGCTTTCTTCCATGGCTTGGGTGATTTTCACGCCTCAAGGCAAGTTGTTATCTTCTGGAGGTATCTATCTAGGTGATGCCACTAATAATGTTGTCAAGTACAACAAAGTGATAGAGTTTATTCGTGATTCTTTGTTGCATGTTATCCCTCACCTCTGAGTCTATTTGGATGCTCATCTAGTTATGTCCCAGTTAAATGGGGTTTACCGCGTTTATGATCCTACTTTACACCGACGATTTCTTAGGGTACGTCTCTTAGAACATTTCTTTGATCRCATTACGTATATCCATGTTCCTAGAATATTAAATCAAATGACAGATACTCTAGCTAATCAAGTATTAGATTGGCATATTGCACACACATAAAAAAAGCACACACATACACATGTACATACATTTGTAAAGAAATGTGACCCATAATACATAAATATATAAATACATATATATATCAAAAAGTATTAAAGTACATCGGTGAGCACAAATTCCTCAAAAATATAAATCCGGTATACATCACGGGGCTTATTCCCTCAAAAATATACAAAGAGTATCCTTGGCACATAAGAGGTCCATCCTATCTAAGAACAGGGCATGGTGGCCCTGTCGTAGTGAACAACAACATTTTCCACACACCTAAAGAGTTGGACCCAAGTCCGTGGCACCCCAACTACATGACATTGCATCGATGGCGAGAGATCCTTGATATTAGCTATGGGAACTGCACGAGTGAGCGCAGTGAAGTTCTACTCCACCCATCTCAAAAATCTCTCAGCCTCTCCGGTTGGAGGTCCGCCTGTTGTTTCTGCTGGTCCAGTGGCTGCTACTGGTACTGCCTCTGGTCAAGGATGTTGCCTGGTCCTCGAGAAGTCTATCGGACGCACTGGTCCCACATCTGTACATAACAGATACATGGTTATCAGATACTATGATAGAAATTAAAATGATATATATAAAAAAGAAATTAAAATTAAATAAATTTAAAAAACACACGTACCTATCTATCCTCTCTCCTCTCTAGAGGGTATGGTCATGTATGGATCCCTATAAAAGTTGATTCCTAGGGGTAGTCCTCTGTTTCCGAAATCTGTCATGCCCACCAGTCAAAAAATGTGTCGTTGTAGGCCTCTATGGTCCTTTCTCCCCCCTGTCGCAACATCAATGTTTCCCATCTACACATTGCTAGGAAGGAGGCCACATGCCCCTGCACTATATCTCACGGACTAAGGCTGGGTACCCTCTCAAAGAATAATGAGCATAGAATGGTAACAAACCTACAGTTCTTATTACTCCACCCTCGACACTCTGTGAGTTACCTCTTCATGCATTCAAGCATGGTCATTCTCCATTCAAATAATCGTGCATTTAGGCACRGCATTGCACAATACATGTGCACCTAGAAGGCTTGGTGTAATGTCGCAGATCCATTAATCCACCCAATAAGAAAAACTATCACCTTCAGTGATAGGTTGGTAATCTTGTGGATGGGCACCTAAGAACCTACTTTCTTAGTGTCGGCCTTGCAATGCATTCCGATCAATTTGGTGATGTTAAGGGGCCCAAGGGGAAATGTACGAAGATTGACTGGTTCCACTCTCCTAGAGAGGTGAGTCAAGAAGTAAATGTCCTTAGTTGTTGGAGTCAATCAATGCCCCTCAAGCATAAATGCCTCCACGTCAGGGTGCCAATAATCCACCAAGGCATTCAATAGCCTGGGTTGTTCCCTCATAAGTGGACACCGGTAGAACTTCCATAACCCGCATTGTTTCAATGCGATGATAGAAGTAGGGTCCTCATTGAAAAAGACATTGATTTCCTCATGTTACCTCTCCCTCCAATGGACATACATCATATTACATGACAAGTTCAAAGGGGATTTAGCTCTTGCATTTTCATTTTTTTAATTCTTTTGAGGGTGTACGCAGGATGTATTGGGCATAGTTGCATATGCACATGTGTATATTGTTTTCTTCCCATGGGCATACACTGGTTGTCCTTAGACAACCCACGTACACGTAGGGCCTCAATTTTTTAGGAGGGCACGCCCCCCAAAAAACTAAAAGAAATGCATAATTGAAGTATTGAAATGCAATAGGGATGAATTTATACTTACTTCATAAGTTCGTTTCATTCTATGAAGCTCCCGAAATCAACTATTTTATCAAAGGATTCTTTTTTACCTCTTGGTTAATTTTCAAATTGCAATGGTGAAAATGAGCTGCCAGCTTCTATTTATAGACTTTTTTGGCTCTTTTTTGCCACTTTTTGAACCATGTTGTCGTTTTTTCTGGCTTGAAAATCATTTAATGTGGTTCTTTAGTTTATTATTGGATGTTA
>JASDQU011103880.1:5025-24765 GCA_032191745.1 Picea mariana | reverse complement strand
TATATTACTGCATGGTGGGTGGTTTCTACTTTCTTTTTATTCTTTCTTGACCATCTGATTTATTAAACTGGGGTTCATGTCTTTCAGGTTTCCAACAAAGCTTCTAAAACTATCGGCCCTCCTCGTAAACCAAAAGGCGACACAATACACAGAGTGCATTGTGCAGTCTCACCCGAGATAGATTTAAATGGGTGGTTGTAAGACTCAGGTGTTTACAGCCTAGGATTGAGTATGAGATAGGGTTTTATCATTAATATCTAGGTGCTATGAATTGTGATTGCAATCTACTATTATTCACAGGTGTGCATTCATCTTTCACAGTTTATTTCCCGAACAACATAATCATATTCCATAACAATGTATTCACTCATTCATTAAGAATAACAATTAACTGTTGAAAGAAAACAAAGATATACTATGCCTTCATCACATTACATAGATATTACCGTGGTTAACCCCCTTCTAGGCTACATCCACAAATATTTGTCTCTTGGCTCTTTTATTATGGTAGTTCTGCATTTCCAGTGCCGCGTGCTTACAATTCTCCTCAAATGGGTAAGATATATACAAGACGAACTATATCACACTAGGCTCCACATCCTATGATCTAATCCTCAAATCTTCCTTCTCTCCTATGTTCTTAGCTCAATATCTTACAAAAATGGTTCATAACAGTATTACATAATGCATCAACTCATACTTAACTAAGATGGAATATTACCAAAGTCGAACTAACACAAAAACGAACCTATATATAAAGTGTACTCAGATGATACCGACATATCTATATTTATATCTATTGSGCTCTTTATCCATTTAAAATGTATTACCAAAACCCTAACCCTACCGRCATTAGGTCTTCCTCCCATGTGTGTATGTTGTTCTTCCTCCAGCTTTCTCTTTCCTTGTGCATGCACGCGTGTTGTTATTTCTCCAGTTGTTACTTCAGTTTTTGCACGCTTTATTTCCCCATGATCATMCTTCTTTCCACTTCGTCTTGGAGGCCAACATCCCCCATATTGACTTGCAAAGTCTGGTGACAGGTCTTCAACATGACTAGCACAAGTTGGTTACTTCTTCTTATTATTCTTCCCCATCCTACTCTTTTAGACTTTTGGTTACTAGTAGAAAAAATTTCACTAGAAGAGGGAGGAGGAGGAGAAGAAAAATATGCAGATGTAGAAGCTGAAGGATCAAAATTCATATGATTCCCCTAACATAAGGTGTTTATTTGAGAAGCATCAAGAGAATTTGTGACATTTGTTGTAGTCCTACATTAAAACTAGGAATGTTCAAAGTGGCCATCAAGGGGGAACCAATGTTTCCAAAGAAAGGAAAAGCACAAGAATCCCCTTGGGGAGGGGTCCCTTGTTTGGTATCCTCAAGAACTTTGTACATCTTCTTATTATGCATAGGTTCTTCCCTTGCAATATTTATCATGTCCATAAAACTCTCACGCATTGAATCTGTTGAACCAGTGGTATAAAAACCCAAGACTTCTAGGATGTGACTCCATGCTTTCAAGAGAAATACTAAGGGTCCTTCCAGACCATCGGAGATGGTTTTCAACCACTGTGAATAAATCATCCAAAATTAGTGACACTAAAATAACCTAAGGACAACTACACAAAGAAACACTCCAATAAAAATCCATAAGAGAAAAATCGCAAGAAAACAAATTTTCCAAATCTTCATCCCAGGTGGATGAGGTCCTAAATCCAAAGTAATGAAAAAGTGGAAAGAGACCTTTTGGATGAAGGAATGGGTTGATAAAGTCCCATGGACCAATGAACAAAGGAGTGAGAAGCAGTTATGTCGACCTCCACTAACTAGCCTTATCTGGTGCAAGTACCCATGCTTCACGAGGCACCCTCCAACAGTAATAAAAATTGTGATATGAAATATTCCCCAAGCACACCAAAAAAATCCCATGCATTCACATCTAAGATCCCTAGGAAAAACCATTAAGGTTAGAAAATTGCAGTGAGCATCTAGGGGGTACAGTTGGCAGTCGAGATCAAATGTATGGTCATGGTAACAAAGCCCAAAACTTCAAAAGAGTCTCCTCTCACAGAGGTAAAGGCACTAGATGAACCCCCAATATATGATCTCTCAACTACGCTTAGTCAAGCTTCAGAGAGGTAATCACCTTGACTCTCCTTCATGCAACCTTGTGTTTATATCTTGTGTTAGAGGAGGCTCCCAAATATACTTATATGAAAGTTGGATTTGATACTCTCCCAAGTTCTGAATCCTATGTTTTTTCAATGTCCTTAGAGAGTTATCTCTCCAATCCTAATCCAAGGCCCTAACCCTAAACTTGTTTGTGAACCCTAGAAACAAAGTCTAGTACATTTTGAGTTTAGCATTCATTTTAATGGTTGTTTTTACTCAAGGGGTATGGAGGTGAAATTGATGTTTTTTTAGTCTCTTACAAAAATGAAACTTATAAGAACACTAACAAAGAAAAATTTACACTAATTCTTCAAATGAAAAAGAGATTCACAAATTAAATGCATGAACAATCCTTCAAACCTTTGAATGCAAATTTCTTCTTTTCTAATGAGAAATGCAAAAGAGGAAAACAAAAGGATTCTCTTTCATAATTTTCTTTTGAAATTATTTCTAGATGAGAATAAAATAGAAACCTATGCTAATATATTTTTGTTTTTCAAATAACAATGCAAAATAATGCAAGAGAGTAAGAGACCTAACTAGAAGAAAAATGGTTTTTTTTTTTCACTTTCTTTCTATCAATGCAATATTGACAAAAGATGTGAAAATATGTGAAAATAAATCCAAGCCAAAAGTAATCCAAGAACACTGGGAAGCTAAGAGAAAGATATTTTTTTTGACCGAAGGTTTTCACAAGGTTAGACACAGTAATACAAAGAAATCACAAACTCAAAAAGCCTAGGATAATCTGGAGAAACCCATAAATCTCCCAGAAACTGAAGAAAGAATTTTTTTTCCACAAAATGCACACAGGTACGCAACTATGTGAACTAATACTTGTGGATGTCTACGGGGAATACACAACAAAAGCGCAGATATTTGAAAATGATATGCAAAAAAGTGTGGATAACTCTGTAAAATTGGAAAAATAAAAAAGGACTTTCAACAGGGAGACTCCCAAAAACTTATGAAAAAAATTCCAGATAATAAAATATTTGCAAAAAATCTTGGAATATAGGAAAACTCATGGAAATAAAAAATAACACACAAACCACCCTAAAACCAACCCAAACTAAGCGAATCCCCAGTATGTTCTCTAATTCTCTTGACATGATATTTCTTCTGTGACATTGGGTCAAATCACAACAGATCAAGACTATATTGAGAAGACAGAAATATTCCCTGATAGACAGGTATACAAAACATAAAGGCTAAATGATTTTCCTAGAAGAAAGTAGGGAAATAAAGAATGAGAAAGAGTGCACCTTAAGTCTCTTGTTTGATTTCGATCCCTGCTCTTTCTGTTCGAAGAGCTCCCAATCCTTTTTCGGAACCAACCTGCAAAATAGAATCAAGACAAGCATTGTTACGAGGTAGTTATATGATCAAATAATATACATGTCATGTACTATATTCAAAGAAAATATCATAATAAAAGACACACAATGTTGCATTAAATACACAATTTGGGGGGAAATAAATATCTTCTATTAGTACCAAATATGAAGGTTAATTACAACCTGACTCGCTTTTGGCACTGCTTTGGAGCCACCTACTTGGGTCCTTCCACGAATCCTTCAATCATAAACTCAACCAAAACATTCTTCCTTGGATAGTGAAAATAGGGATAAGGAAACACCCTATGACTATATAAAAAGGAAGGAGGTACTGGAAAAGGAGATTCCAGACTGGGGAATGTTACTCAGAGGATAATAATGATAGGGAAGCTTTCTAGATATCAAAATCATAACCTTGCACCCAAAATACTTCTCCTCATTCTATCCCTCAATGGTTCTTTTATATATTCCATTTTGGACAAGCATAGGGAAATTGGGAAATGATCCCAACTAAAAAAACCGCCTGGAAATTTGGAATTATTTTATTTTTCATGCTTTTTGAGGGCATTTTTGAGATGCAAGCTTGCAAGGCACGAATGTCTACATGTTGCATAAAGGAAACCCGTGGATATCAACGAATGTCAAGTTTTTTATATGACTTGATGAGGAAATCTTGTGAATTTTTCTAGCAAGCCAAGGGAAAGGGTTAGGCCATGGCACACATGAATAGGTGTGGCATTTTGTGCTATAACATATTCCCCCTAATGTGTGAGATCATAAGGGAAAATTGATGGCCAAAATTCATTATAAACTCTGAGAGGAGAGGATGAATTGAAGTAAATATGTGAAGGTCCTCAAACAACTAATCCAAGAACAACAACCATTAGAAAACATCAAGTAAGAGTATTATCTTCCCAAGTTGGGCATACCCATGCTCAGGAGTGATATACACATGGTTTCCAAATCAAGTACATTGTGGATCCATGGTATATGTGAAATATATCTCTAGTCAATGGCCATGAACAATACATAGTGGATCCATGTGATATAAATGAATTAGAAAGCATGGCCACGAAAAATACACAGTGGATCCATGTAAAAGTAGATCATATCCATGAAATGACACGCAATGGATATATGTCTCAAAATCAAGAACAAAGGATATCTGGAACCAAGAGAAATAACAAGTTGATCCTCTATAAGTACCAATGTTTATGAGGTGGCACCATATGGGTTAGGAAGGGGCACAAACGACATGGTGCTCGTACTTCACCCAAGGTATTCAAAACAATCTTTCATGGTACATGTCTACACTATGTGAATAGATGAGTTGGATTTGAACATAATGAGACATTGTTTGATTATAGGTCATTTATGTATATCATTAAAAAATGTGAGATAATCCACCAATGATTATAATTGGCATCAATGTACCAAGGAAAAATATAACAAGTGTGAATAAATGAGTCGATGTCGAACACCTGATAGAATCTATCGATCAGGGGACATTGATGTATTCCCATTGTCAATAGTGAGGAAACCTGCCACTAATGACTGCAATTCCCAAGGTACCAAACATAAATCTAGATCCCTATCCTAGAGAAATATGTGTCAAATTCGATGGGAAGAGATCCATTGGAAGGAAGGAATTAAGGAATCCTTCGTCATTCAACACGATAGGTGGTGGAAGGTGTTACACACTATTTTCGTCATCCCTATGACCGTTAATGATGTAAACCTATCTGTTGCCTTCAGAAGGGTAAGTGGCCTAAGTTCCTGAAGAGATAAGGGAGAAGAACTTTTCCTGAGAAAAGAAATTGCATTTTCCTTTGTAAAAACCCTATAAAAAAGGAAGTTCACAGGTTGCATTATAGATAGGGTGTGAGAATGCCTGATTCTCACAGGCTGCATCATAGCTAGGTTGCAAGGAGTTTGTAGTCTTCTCTATAGGCAGGGTGTGAGAATGCTTACACGTGGGAAAAACGAGCATTTTCTTAAATCTTCTAGAATGAGAAACTTCCATGGCGAGGTGGCATCTGAATGGTTTGGATATTACTCGCTTTCATGATTTAGTGGGATCATCCTAACCTCCTCACCTTATCCTCTTCAACTTATAAAAGGAGAGGAGCTCTCATGGAGAAGGGATAAGTTGAATTTTGCTTGGAATTATTAGCTTGGTTGGAGTGTCTTTGAGTTTTGCCTTTGTCAAGATAGATTGTGAATAGTATCATATCTATGCTCTCAGAATTCTTGGAGTGGAAGTGTGTGAGGAATGAAGGACAGTTGGAAGGGACGTTATGACATCAAGGTCATGGTTGTAATCTCTCTTTCATGTTTAATATGATATAGTTATATGATTCTTTCCTATAAATCTTGTTGTGTTTTATTGTATGATTCCTTGATCACATACATAGGTTTATATTGAGTTTATGCTATTACTATCACTTTGGTTGGTTGCATTCTTTTGTAGGATCATCATTGTATGAGCGTTGGAATGGAGCTAGGATCACGATGGTGACAGGAAGCGATGTTTAAATGGTATGTCACCCATCACTCTTTAGTTAGTAAATTCAATATCTAAAACTTAAGGAAAGCATAATGTTCTAGTGTGTTTTGTTCTAGACCTAGGTGGATCTAGGGAGATCAGTTAGTGTCTGCACCTACCGATTTATTCGATAGCAAAATTGTTGACTCCATTGGGGAACGGATTGTTTCCTAGTTAGTCTAGTTTCCCTTCCTTTGATTGCTTGTTTTCTGGTTTCTAAGTCTGTGGGACATCCATCCAGACTCTTTGGATATAGAAGTTCACTTAGATTCCCTATCCTTTTTCAAAATTTTCTTTGATTACAAACATTCTCCCACTGTACCTCTCTACAGCCTGCGAAAACCATTGATTTTCGCACCCTACTGTCAGATCCAGTGCGAACTTCTCGCACCCTACTAGTTTCTAGCCTACAAGAATACCTAATTATCACATTGTACTATACTTATAGGTTGCGAACTTATTTGTAAACTTTTTTGGATTCGATCTTCCTGTCGTTTTGATGCCCAGTTTTGCTTTGATCAACTGAATTGAACTTTTAGAGCCTACATTGATCTATTTACAATCTACTTGACATTCTTTGAGTTTCTTTTAACCATCTTTGCTTTGTTTGGTTTCGAAGGATTAGTGTCTTGCTTTGATTGTCTTTCCATTACGAAGTGTGTGTTTTCTTTAGAATTGTTTAGGGAAAGATCATATTTCTTCTGAATAGTTTGCTTTAAAAGAAAACTTTTTGTTTGGGTTTCTTTGTTTTAACAAAGTTCATTATTGCTTTTAGTGAAAATTTTGAAACAAAAATATTTAATTTCTTGCTTTATATTAGATTGGGGGCATCCTTGCATTTGAAGTAGCGAATTCCATGATTCTTGGCATTTTTTGGTCATTAGTGTACTGTCTTTTTTGTTCATTGGTGTATAGTATTTTTTGTTCATTTCTTGAGAATATTGATATTGATGAGTTTTAAGATTTTGGGACATTGTGCATCTGGGAATGATAAATGTTTTCTCCTTCTCGTAGCATAGATTTCATCGAAATGAAAAGGTTGCATCTTCATCTCTTTGCATAACTTTCGAGTCGGTCAAAACACCATATTGTTAATGCCATTTTCCTTTTGAGTAACGACAACCATAAAATAAAACACTTATAAAAATTGATTAGACATTTTTATATTTTCTGGTAGCAAACCTACATTAGATTAGTCATAGGGCTTTGGAATAGGTGTGAATATAACTTTCCAAAGCTGCAAACAAACATAATATCTTGTGATAGGGAGAGTTAAATCCACTTACTACATTTTGTCCCGGGAAKCCCTTCTCACACAAGGGTCAATCACGAGGTCGCATTGAGACTGGCAGAGTTACTCACCTTGMTTTKTTGGTMTTGGTGTAGAGATTACGTGTATTATGGGGGTCACTTGGGAGGTATACCCACAATGATGAGTGGAATCATTTCAATTTGATTTCAGGCTAGATACCCTACCCTTGCACATGGATCAAACTATCGATTGTTTCCTTAGGCATCATTGTAGTGATTGGTAACCTTAGTGGCCTATATATTTAGGGTCTTTACACAAGGTGACTATGGAGGGGACCATTTTCATAGTACCTAGAATCGACATTGGCCAAACTCACTCGGGCTCCTTGGAGGGTATACCCATGATTATGTGTGGGAGTTTGCACCAGGGTGTAAGGTCGTTAAGTAGGTCGTCAACATAACCTTTCCACCCACTCTATCTCAGCCCCTTCTTAATTTGTTCCCACGACGTTGGATTTCATCACCAACTAGTGCATTCATTGTGAGAAGCTTTTGATTGCTTTCTTGTTTACTAGATTTTTAGCATGTGTTGTTTGTTTTCCCTAGAGGACTCTAGATTCGATATTTATTTAATGGTGTCAATTCCCAGAATGACCAATGAAGGAAACCCTACTCCCAGGGAACCTTTTGTTTTTCCTTCTTATGGAAACATTGGTCCTCCTCACATCGCTACTTTGAGCCTTCCAGGTCTCATTATTGGGTTACCAGTATGGTTGTTTTCCACTCAGGTAATCCCGAATGCAGTTAGTTCTTCAGCCACAAGCACTTTCCCCTAAGAGCATTAACCTCATGTTGATCCTTCACCTTCTTCACTAGTAAGGTCTTCTTCACATTTTTCACTTGCAAGGTCGCCTTTCGTTTCATCTTCTTCGTCAAGTGAAATTTCTAAAGCTAGTAACCCGGTGAATAAGAAGAAGAAAATTAAGCAAGGGTCAAAACCTCCAACCACTACTAAACATGTTGGAAATCAACCAGTTACTATTAATCATGCTGGGAGTGTTAATGATGTTAAGATCACCCAAACAACTCGTAAGCCCAAGTACCCTTACAGGTTTTGTAAGGGTAGCCATCTTCTTAAGGATTTCCCTAGTCTATCCAAGGTTATAGAAGCTTGGTCTACGTACCCTCACCAACCCATATCATCAGCCTCTGAACAACATGTTGATGATCTCATGTCAACTAGTCATGATACAGTTGGGAAGAAGAAAAGTAGAGCCAATTTCCCATGTATTTTATGCAAAGGGAATCATCTAACTCATATTTTCCCTCATATGGAAGAAGCCTCGAAATTCCTATAAGACATGATCGTTTCACAGCCTCAACTTCTGGTTGCTTATCGCAATCTTTCTCTCAACCCACCTGTAGTTGATGGAATGATCAATCTAGTTCCCCCGTCAGTCAATCTGGTTGATCAAGTGGTCAATCTAGTCACATCCTTGGTTGAACTAATAGACCAAGTGGTCAATATGATCTCATCCTTGGTTGATCCCACTCTCCTGTTAGAGAGTGAAACCTAAGCAGTCAATACTTTTCCAAGCATTGATCCCATTCTCCCCTTGGAGAATGCGACCCAAGTGGTCAATCCGATCTCATCATCGGTCGATCCTACTCTCCTGCTCGAGATTAAGCCCAATACTGCCCATGTTTTTCTCATTGATATAGACTCTGCTATGTCGGGGAGTATTCCTCCTTCTCCCATGAAACCCCCTCCAAGTAATGAGGCCATCATTTTTAATTGGGGTGTGCTAACTAGACCACATCTTCCCTCTCACATTCCTTTCGAGATTATAGTGCAAGTTTGTGGTCAGGATGTTCCTCAGACGTTGATAGATGAAGGTGTGTTTGTTAGCATTTTGTCCTCTATTTCTTGGCAAGATTTGGGTTGTCTTCCACTTGTGCCAGTTACGCAGAATCTATTATCTTTTAACAAAAGAACTAGTCAACCTTTAGGGACCCTTCCTCAGTTTCCTATAACTTTGGGAGGGAAAACTATCTTTATTGATGTAATGGTAGTCCAAGACCCCTTGGATTTCACTTTTCTCCTTGGGCAAGATTATGTCTATGCCATGAAATCTATTGTGTCTACTCTTTTTCATGTGATATCTTTTCCTCATGATAGACTAGTTGTAACTGTTTATCATTTTTCATTTGTTGACCCTGCCTAGATTGCCTCCCTGAATGGTTCTTTTATGCAGACATTATCGCCCCCACCACAGGTCAATTATGTGGTGTTGTCACCCATGGATTCAAATTCTGATGACTTAGATCCAGTAGTTGACATAGTGATCTCTTTTATAGGTTTGTTGGAGCTTGATCTCTTTACTCCTGTCACGACCCTCAACATGGTTTCCTTCCAGAGTGTGTTTCTTCTTTCCAATGAAGACCTCTTGGAATCCATGACCAAGTTTTGTCCCTGGACATGGTGTCATTCCAGAGCATTGTCCTCCTGGAATCCATGATCAACAAGAGAGACACCAAGGATAGTTTTTGCATCTCTGAGGCAACCTCATTAAAAAATGAAACAGAGGTCTTTGAGCATGATTTTGTGATTTCAATCTCATTAAAAAATGAAACCAACTGAGGATAGTTTTTGCATCTCTGAGGAAACCTCATTAGAAAATGAAACAGAGGTCTTTGAGCATGATTTCTTATTTCAATCTCATTAAAAAATGAAACCATCTTTGAGCATATTTTTTTCCTTCCAAGTTTGTTAAAAAATGAAACCAGTTGAGGACAGTTTTCACGTCTCTGTAGAAACCTCGTTAAAAAATGAAACAAATCTTACGAGCATAGTTCTTGTTTCTATGTCAAGCTCGTTAAAAAAATGAAATAGTTTTCCCCCTCCCTATTTTNTCAATCTCGTTAAAAAAATGAAATAGTTTTCCCCCTCCCTATTTTAGTCAAGTCCTTCGTCTAGTTTTTGAAGCTTCATTTCATTCTCCTTTGCAGTTGGATGAAACTAATTTTGAGGGGCATTTGCCTCAGCCTCTGGACTTCATGATGAAGTTGAGCCGCTAGCTTCTTAAGTTGGGGGCTAAGTACCAACCATGCGAATTCATGGATAATGTGTTGGGAAGTTCAAGCATAGTTTTTACTTTGGTTCAAGCTTGTGTTAAAATGAAACCACCTACCTCAAGCATAGTTTCCTCTGGTTCAAGCTTGTGTAAAAATGAAACTAGGTTCAAGCATAGTTTTGTTTATTTTTTAAGCTTGTGTAAAAATAAAATCTATCCCAGGTGTAGTTTTGTTTTGTTTTAAAGCTTGCGTAAAAATAAAAACAATCTCGAGCTTAGTCTTTGTTATTTCTCATGCTCGTAAATACATGAGAATAAGTTACCGAGCTTAGTCTTTGTTTTTTCTCGTGCTCATAAATCAATGAGAATGTAACCGAGTATACTTTTATCACTTTTTTGGACTCGTAAAGGTTATACGAAAAAGGAACCCACTGGAGTTCCCTTTAAGCTCTTTTCAGACTCTCTAAACATGAAAAGATTGCCAAACGATCTTGTTCTTTTCATGCTCATAAAAGTATTTGAAGAAAATGTTTGATGAGCAATAGTTTATCACTTTTCCAGTCTCGTCAAACTAATTTACGAAAAAGGAACTGGGAGAGTTTTCTTTAAGTGTTTTTCAAACTCTCAAAACATGAAAAACCCTCAAGTTTTCTTTCTTTGGACTCATAAAACAAACATCGAAAGGCCTATATGGGACCAAACTACTCCTTCCTAGGGTTCGTTAAACATACTATGAGGGAATCATCTGAAGGATGAGCTTACATTACAAGAATATGTTATCCTCCTCAAGCTTGCGTAAAAATAAAGAGGTACTTGCCAAAAATGGTGGGGGGGAAAATTTGGAAAGAAATGTATCTAAACCTGTATTCTGTGGAAGAATCACTTTTGAACATGACACTGTTTCACTCGCCTTGTGTCTAGGTTGGAAAATACGCTTGTCTCTTGCTCATACTCCTTTATAAGATTATAAATTGGTCTGTGATCCTTGTTGTTGAGTCAGTATTTTCCAAGACAGTTGTCGTGTTGTCAATATGTTCAAAAATATGTCCAACCTGAAAAGTCTTCTATTATGTCTACCATTTCTGTAGTCTTTAATCCTTCTATTGCATCATCCATTTCTGCAGTCTTTAATCCTTCTATTGTGTCGGCCATCCCTGAGTCAGTCCTGAATCACTTGTTACTCTAACCTACATCAAATCTTGTTACTTGTTTCATGTCAGTGACGGGGGATACATTAAGGCCCTCCTATGACAATTCTTTTCTTGTCCACTTCAACTCATTATCTAGGAATCAGACTTAGAAACTAATTGGTACCTTGGAACTTACATGACCCAATGGATGGGTTTCCTCACTTTCGATAGTGGGTTTTCATTATTGACCCCTGATCGGGAGATTCCACCGAGTGTTCGACTTCAGTTCATTAATTCACATTTGTTGGATTGTACTAGTGTACCTTGGGAGTCAATGACATTAATGGTGATTTCCCTCACACTTGTTAATGGTTCTCATCATTGACCAGTAATCAAGTGGTTTCTACCATGTTCGACTCTAGCACATGTATTCACATGGTTAGATTCGTACTATAGAGTGGTGGATATGAAGACCCTAAATCTTTTTTGTCAAATTTAGGTTGCGTTGGAGTATATTCAAATTATATTAGTGCATAGATCCACAGTGTATGTTTGGTGGATATGTTCAAATTTGATTCTTTAGCACATAAATCTACAATGTATTTTTGGTGGCTATGTTCATATTTGAGTCATATTGTCATGGATCCACAGTGTATGTTTGGTGGCCATGACCTGTCTTACTTGACATGGATCTTCGCATGTTGGCATTTATGCTTTGATTTATTTGTATTCTGAGTATGGGAATTCCTACCTCAGTGATGATATATTATTGTACTTTATTTCCTTGTTTGTTGGCAGGTTTCCGATCAACTATTCCTTGTTCCCTACACACACTCGACAAAGTATTTCAGCTATCACTCTATTCTAACTTCATACTTTGGGGGGATCTCTATTACACATTATTTTCATCATCCCTATGACCATTAATGATGTAAACCTATCTATTTCCTTCAGAAGGGTCAGTGGCCTGAGTTCCTAAAGAGAGAAGGGAGAAGAACTTTTCCTGAGAAAAGAAGTTGCATTTTACTTTGTAAAAACCCTATAAAAAAGGAAGTTCATAGGCTGCATTATATCTAGGGTGCAAGAATGCCTAATTCTCATAGGCTGCATCATAGCTAGGTTGTAACGAGCTTGCAATCTGCTCTATAGGCAAGGTGCGAGAATGCTTACATGTGGGAAAAACGAGCATTTTCTCGAATCTTCTAGAAGGAGAAACTTCCATGGTGAGGTGGCATCCAAATGGTTTGGATCTTACTCACTTTCATGATTTAGTGGGATAATCCTAACCTCCTCACCTTATCCTCCTCAACTTATAAAAGGAGAGGAGCTCTCATGGAGAAGGGATAAGTTGGATTTGGCTTGGAATTATTAGCTTGGTTGTAGTGTCTTTGAGTTTTGCCTTTGTCAAGATAGATAGTGAATAGTATCATATCTATGCCCTTAGAATTATTGGAGTGGAAGTGTGTGGGGAATGAAGGACATTTGGAAGGGACCTTACGACATCAAGGCCATGGTTGTAATCTCTCTTTCATGTTTAATATGATACAATAATATGATTCTTTCCTATAAAGATTGTTGTGTTTTATTGTATGATTCCTTGATCACATACATAGGTTTATATTGAGTTTATGCTATTACTATCACTTTGGTTGGTTGCGTTCTTTTGCAGGATCATCATTGTATGAGCGTTGGAATGGAGCTAGGATGGAGATGACGAGAGGAAGCGACGTTTAAATGGTATGTCACACATCCCTCTTTAGTTAGTAAATTCAATATCTAAAACTTAAGGAAAGTGTCATGTTCTCGTGTGTTTTGTTCTAGATCTAGGTGGATCTAAGGAGATTAGTCAATGTCTGCACCTACCGATTTATCCGATAATAGAAGGCCGGGTATTTGGAATAAATTGGATGAAGAGATAGATACTTGTGATGATTATATTGACTTGATAAATGCAGGAAGGCCAACTCAAGAGGAAAAAGAGTTACTGTAGAATGGTTGAATCAAGCTAAAAACTTTCCATTGAACAGAATCACAATGCTTTATGTGACTTAGGCATCATGGAATACAAACTTGGATACATTTTTGAAACAGGAGGCATCAAAAACACTCCATATAGTTGGAAGAATAACCAGTCGGGGGAGATAAAACTAAAAACGAGAAAAAATCTCCTAAATCCATACTAGACCCAAAATGATGAGACACTATCTCAACATCGTGCTTTGTTCAAGGATGAAAAGACTACTACAAACACAAGAACACTATAACATTGAATATATAATAGAATTATGTCTATGTAATGTCAAGAAAGTGTTTAACATGGGATTCATTGTATCTAGATCCCCTTCTCAATTTTAGTTCATCTTTTTGGTTGGAATAAGGCCTAGCGTTCTCATGCTAGAAAGCTTGTACTAGTACCTTAGCTTCTCCAATTAACTTCATGTTAGAACTAGGTATCCTACCAGTGAAGGCCCACAAATATGTTGGGCCACCTGTGTCGAGGCTATCTCATCTATTAGAATACTTTCTAAGGTTTTTGATATTGCATTTCATGATATGAGAGGTTTGTTGGAGAAAACAATGTTTTCATGTGATATTTCTAACAATTGATTGTGACAAGACACGTTGGGTTGCATAACAATCTTTAGAATGATATTTCTTACCAATCTTTTGAAAATTATCCACAAGGTTTCTAACAATATTATGAATTGTTTCTAAACTTTTGATAGTTTTAATGCCTAAATTTTTCCTAACAACAGTCAAACTTCTAGATTTTAAAGAGACAAAAATAATTGACATTTAGAAGCACCATATTTTGGTTCAAAATATTCTTTAATGATATTACAAGAATGATAACAAATATTCTAGTTAGGTAAATCATCTTAAAGTGATTATAGACCACTTGCATCCACCTGAATGCATTTAGGAGTTCTTCACTGCACACTTCTCAATATAGGTAGGGACGATGAACCCGTATTTTGGAACTCTTAACCTCCCTATTATGGGTTTAACAACATTGCAGTTCTTTCCTCTTCAATCATTGTCAGATAAATTATGGGAGGAGAGTGGGCATGCCCATGAMTAGTTTATAGAATGTTTGACTATCCAACAAGAGGTTTCACCATAGGAACTTCTTCACAATAWTTTTGTGCACTAGTTGTCTCTCTTATTTCATCCATTGTATAATCATCTCTAAGCAAATCCTCCATCATCTAGTCATCCAAAATAACTTGTCTTGATAACATAGTRATTGGAGGTACAATAGAAGTATGAATCGAATTGGTCTCTACTAAAATCCTACACTTTGCATGTGGTTATGGAGGAGAAACAACAATGACATATAATCCACTAGAAAATAGATTTCCCTCTTCTCAAAGGCTTCATTTTGACATACATACCCTTTCCTTTTSTCTTTCTTCATTTATATTTTTGATGGGTTTTTCTTTCCTTGAGGATTTTTTACCTTGATTCCATAGGTTCTCCATGTTTAAAGAGAAAAAATGTCTTCCAAGCACAACACAACAAATTTGTATTGATGTTAAACAAGAAGACACAACTAATGATTCCAATTGGACAAATTTGTCTTGTATTACACAAGAAGGCACAACTAACAATTCCAATTGAAAAAAAATTGTCTTGGTATTACACAAGAAGACACAACTAACAAATCCAATTAGATAAATTTTTCTTGGTATTACACAAGAAGACACAACTAACAACTCCAATTGGTAAAATTGTTTTGGTATTGCACAAGAAGACACAACTAACAATTCAAATTGGACAAATTTATCTTGGTATTACACAAGAAGACACAACTAACAATTCCAATTTGACAAATCTGTATTGGTATTACAAAAGAGGTGTTAAGTACTTGAATAGATCTACAAATATAATTCAAAAACAACCCTTAATATCAACAATTAAAAGCCAAACCATTCACCAAAATATTGAACACAATAAATAGTCAAAACCCTAGAGCCCGTTGCTAGAATCAAGCCAAGGGTTTTTTTGGTAACCAACCAATAAAGATTCCAGTTTAGGAGGAGTTAAAAGATCCATAATCATAGATTCAAGGATGGAATTAAATAAAGGAAATTCAACATCCATGAAACTGGGGCCCGACAACTCACAAATAGTAGGGATCGAGGTCTTATATACAACAAGATCAGACTTAACAGGAAACACCAGAATACTTGGTCCAACATGGGAAAGAAAGGGCTCCCATGCCCCCATCAGATAAAACACATGATGAATTGTTTATACATTGTCTCAAGAAGTTGAACACAAATGTAAGGGATCCTTCTCAGAAGAAACTGAACACCGAGGATAAGATGCCACATAATTAACCCATGGAGATGAAGAGTCTACTCGAATATTATGAACATATGAAGGGGAAAATTGATGTAAAGATGAACTAGGATGGTGATTATCATATGAAAGTTGATCAATATTGACAATGCTTTCGTTTTGAGGGAAATTAATCACATGAAAGAGCGTATACAACACAACATTCATTGCATATACATAATCATACCCAAGAAAAAAATTAAAGTCTAAAGGACCTAGCACACTAACATATCAACTAGGAGAGTCCTCCCACCTAATGTGATAGCAAGCTGAGGAAGAACCCCCAGTCATTTGTTAGGTCTTCTGTCGAAATACAACAAGTCACTAGTAGTTGACACAAGCTTGGGAGAACCCAAATCTTTCCAAGCCAAGGATGATAAAAGACTTGCAGAGGATCCTTCATATACAATATTTCGGAAAACACCTAATTTATTAAGTCCAAACATTATCTGGAAAGGTGCAAAAGAAGGAAGGCGAGGCTCTACAAGATCATTCCAATCAAAGGAAATCATCTTAGGACTTGGAGGGGGCGTACTTGAAGAGAGTGGAATTCCCCCTTGTTTAATAGGTACTCAACTGGAAATTCTAAAGACACGATCAAAAGAGGCATCACTCCATGAAAGAGGAGTTGGATCAACTAAATATTGCATCACCAAGACCACTTCCTTAGACTTGTCACTCTTCAAGAGAAGAGTGGGATTGGTTGAATATTATATCAGTGCGACCACTTCCTCAACCAATATTTGAATAGGATGTGAGACAAAATGGTCAAGAGACACATCAACCCCCAAAATAAGAGTAGTGTCGGCCGAAGAATGCATCGACACGATCAATTTTTCAACCAAAGATTGATTAAAATGTTGGGAAAATGAAGATGACTCAGAACTAGAAGGGTCCTCAGACAAGGACCACGATTCTCATACCACTAAAATAGGGAAAAAATGAGTAAGGTGGTCTCCTTTGCAACTATTACAAGGGAACTTGGGTGTATGTCCTATACATCTAGAATTCTTAGCTATATTAGTTCCACCATCATGATTTGCAGTGGCCAGTGGGTTTTCCCTAGCATGATTTGCAGCGGATGGTGACTGGATGCCAGTATGACTAACAGTGACTCGAATTTTTATTTCATCATGACTCAAAGAGGTTGGTTGCATGACCCCATCTTGAATTGAAGAGGCTGGTGAAAGGTCTCCAACATGACTAGCACAGGTTGGTGACTTCTTCTTATTACTCTCCCTCTTCCTACTCCTTTTAGACTTTTGGTTACTACTAGCAAGGCTTTCACTAGAAGAGGGAGGAGGAGGAGAATAAAAGTTTATAGATGCATAAGATGAAGGATCAAAATCCGTATGATTCTCCTGACATAAGGTACTTATCTAAGAAGCATCAAGAGTAATCAAAACATTTGGAGTGGTCCACAACCAAACCGATAGTCCTACATTCAACCCAATAAATTTCAAAGTGGCCATCAAGGGGGCACCAATGTTTCCAAATAAAGGAAAAGAACAAGAATCCCCTTGGGCAGGGGTCCCTTGGTTGGTATGCTCAAGAAATTTGGACATCTTGTTCTAATGCATAGGTTCATCCCTTGCAGGATTTTTCATGCCCACAAAATTCTCATGCACTGACTCTGGTGAACTAGTGATATAAAAACCCACACCCTCTAAGAGGTGGCTCCAAGATTTCAAGAGAAACACCATGAGTCCTTCTAGACTAGAAGAGTGGTTGGTCAATCACTATGAATCAATTATCCAAAAGCTGCGACACTAAAACAACCTAAGGCTAGCTACACAAAGAAACACTCCAATAAAAATCCATAAGAGAAGCATCACAAGAAAACAATTTTTCCAAATATTCATCCTAGGTGGATGATGTCATGAGTCCAAAGAAATGAAAAAGTGGAAAGGGACCTTTGGGATGAAGGCACAGGTTAATTAAGTCCCATGGACCAACGAATGAAGGAGTGAGAAGCAGTTATCCAGACCTCCACTAACCAGCCTTATCTAGTGGAAGTACCCACACTTCACAGGGCACCCTCCAACAATACTGAAAAGTGTGATATGAAATATTCCATACGTACCATAGAAATCCCTCCCAGTCACCTCTAATATCCCTAGGAAAATCCACTAAGGTCACCAACTCACAGTTAGTGTATGGAGTTACAGTCGATAGTCGATATTGAAAGTATGGGCAGGGTAACAAATCCCAAAGCTTCAAAATTGTTGCCTCTCACGGAGGTAAAGGGACTATTGAAACCGCCAGTATATGATGTCTCCACTATGCTTATACAAGCTTCAAAGGGGCAATATCCTTGGCTCTCCTTCATGTGACCTTGTGTTTATCTCCCGTGTTAGAGGAGKTTACCGAGTATACTTATACGAAAGTTGTATTTGAGACTCTCCCTAGCTCRGACTCCTATGTTTTTTCAATGGCCTTGGAGAGTTATCCCTTCAATCCTAATCCAAGGCCCTAATCCAAAACTTGTTTTTCACCCTAGAAACAAATTCTAATACATTTTAAGTTTAGCATTAATTTTAGTGGTTGTTTTTACTCAAAGGGTATGTAGGTGCAACTAATGTTGTTTAAGACTCTTACAAAAATGAAACTTATAAGAACACTCGCAAATAAAAATTTACACTAATTCTTCAAATGAAAAAGAGTTTCACAAATAAAATGCATGAACAATCCTTCAAACCTTTAAATGAAAATTTATTCTTTTCTAATGAGAAATGCAAAAGAGGCAAATAAAAGGATTTTCTTTCATGATTTTCTTTTGAAATGCTTTCGAGATGAGAATAAATATATTTTTCTTTTTCAAATAACAGTGCAAAAAATGCAAAGAAATAAAGAGACCTAACTAGCATAAAACTATGTTTTTTTTTTCATTTTCTTTCTATCAAAGAAAGACTTACAAAAGATTCTAAAAGAAATCCAAGCCAAAAGTAAGCCAAGAACATTGGGAAGCTAAGAGAAAGATATTTTCTATGAATGAAGGTTTTCACAAGCTTATACACAGTAATACAAAGCAATCACAAACTTATAAATCCTAGGATAATCTGGAGAAAAACATAAATCTCCCAGAAATTGAAGAAATAATTTTTTTGCCACAAATGCACACAGGTCCGCAACTGTGCGAACTAAGACTCGTAGATGTCCACGGGGGGTTAGCACCCCAGGAAACTCTCCTAGGCTGTATATCATAGATGCTTGGTAAATTAATCTTTTTGGTAACCATTTTCTCAATAATAGGTGTGGGTTTGGATCAAGATGAATATCTTAATCACTGGATTGTACCTTCAAGATGGTCTAGCTATATTCATGCAATACAAGGCCTTCAGGAGCTATTATCATATAGGTTTGTAAAACAAATGGATAAGAAAACCAATCAGTTAACCAGAACATATATAGACAATATATATGATGGGTCAACCAAATAGCCAAAGATGCTTATGATTCTTGCTTAACAGTCAAAAGTAAGATGACAGTTACCATGGGACCATTAAACATAGACAACAGAACAATTTCAACTCATATGCATAGACAAAGATGAAGGAGAGTCTGACAATAATAAATGAAAGAAGCTTGCAGGCTTAATATATTAAAGAAAGTGTCTTTAATACAACGACAGTAGATTATAGAACTCAAAATCGAACACTGTGTTCATCAAATGTTCTTGGATTTATAGCCTTTTACAAATAGTTTCCAAATCCTATATTACTGGATCGAATTTTGCCAAAAATAAAACTCAATAATTGGCCCAAGTAGACTAGATCAATTCAACTTCTCAATTGATCTTTATGTTCTTCAGATTCTTGGCAAGTGTAGTGAGCCTTCTGAGGCTGTTGGATCTCATGTGATATGGGAGGAGTCGAACTTGACAC
>JASDQU011103879.1:13591-28985 GCA_032191745.1 Picea mariana | reverse complement strand
TATCCGATTTTGTTTGCATCTAAACATGCATGACATGTTGATATATAGAACATCGAGGATGATGTTCCTTTAAGGGGGAGGGAATTGTAACACCCTGTTTCCCCCTGTTTGTAAAAATAACTGGGCTGGCCAAGAACTGTGGCAAACTCAAAAATGTGAATATGTGATGTAAATGGACCTTATGGAAAAGGTCAATGAATGTGAATAATATTATGAATTTATATTGTAGGACTGCTGAGAGGGGATATGCTGAAAAAGAGACCACGATGGCTGAAGAAAGGTGGTGGAAGGCACCTGGAAAGGTGGCATTAACTTCCACCGAAAATCAATACCGTATTTGGACTTCACTGGCCCGGAGAACCAAAAGCGGCTCGCTGGCCCCGAATTAAATGTTTCACAGGCTGGTAGGTAGATGGCTCCTCAGGAATTAATGAGGGATGGGAGGTGAACCGCCCATCCGTAAAGCCGTCAGGCCTGACTAGCGCGAGGGAAATTGCGCCACACACAACCTCGCAAAAGGATAAGGCGTGGGGGAGAAGCGATTGGGGGTAGACGCGAGGGGAGAAAGAGAACTCTGGCGATATGCAGAGTGATTGATAGCAGAGAGGAAGGAGAGTAACCTTCACTCCTGGTCACTGGCAAATAGAGACGCAGTCTCACAGCATCGTGGTCTTAGCTTGGGGGTGGCTAGTGGTAAATTCGCAGGGAGTCAATGAGCCTACAGTTGGGTGGAAACGAGAACCCCTCTTAGCAGTTGTATAACGCCTAATGTTACTTTCTGATAAGTGTTTTGCCTTTGGCATCTTGAAATATATGTATTCTGACAATTATGCTCATAAGCTGTGAAATTGTGAATAATTTCAGTATAATAATGTCTGTATGATGTTTTGATCAGTACTGGTAGTTGTATGTTTATAATGGAAAGACTACGTGTGGATTATGTTCTCTTAAATCATTATTTATATGCATACTGATCTAATTCAGACTTCATGCCTGGTCCTCGGGAGAGAAATACCCTTATCTTCCTCAGATAGTACCCTGGGTAAACCTCCCCATAGAGATACCCTTCTTGAAAAAGCCATCAAGAACCTGGAAGGAGGACATGAAGGTGCAAGGCCTTAAGAAATCCCTGATAAGTATCGAATCAACGGACGAGATCCCATTGGGAGATCTGTGGTCACTCACGACCGTTAGATAAGAAGAAGAAGATGGAAAGATAAGTACCTTAACCTCGATAGGTGTTGATCGACAGATGAGATCCCGTCGGGAAATCTGTGGTCACTCATGACTGTTAGATTTGGTAGGAGAAAGTAGGATGTTAAGTGCCTTACCCCTGTGACTTTCTGTGTCTTCATGGGTAGCGAAGAGGTCGGGACCATAGATCCCCAAGGTCCATGAGAGAATCCGGACCGTTGATCTTTCCACATCCAGGGAGTCATGGGAGAGCACACAAGTTAGGAACCTGTCTGAGCCATCAGATCTCGGATGGAAAATCTGACAGCCGTTGGATCTGTCAGGAGATACCTGAGGGTTAAACCCTCAGTGAATAGGGGCAAAAGCCTCGAAATAGATCTGGACCGCCCGAGTAATGGAGGCCACGTGTCGTGAGATTTTCCATTTTGGGAAATCGGGAATCGCGAACTCGGGAGTTCTGGTGATGAGAGATCGGGACTTTCCATGGTGGAAACCCCGAGATAGATCTGGACCGTCTGATTTAAGGAGGCCACGTGTCGCAAGATTTTCCATTTCGGGAAATCAGGAATCGTGAACTCGGGAGTTCTGGTGACGAGAGATCGGGACTTTCCATGGTGGAAACCCCGAGACAGATCTAGACCGTCCGATTTAAGGAGGCTATGTGTTGAAAGATTAACCACATCGAGAAACCGGGGATCAAGAATTTGAGAGTCCCATGGTCAAGAGTTCAGACTCTCGTGATGATAAGTCCTGATGAACAGACGGGATTCTTTCGGATGATCTCAAGGTCTATAATGACCGCAGATGTGAGGAAGAGATGTCGACTCTAAGTTGGGGCACGAATGCGCCTTAGGGTAAGTGGCGAGTAGATCTGGACGACCAGAGTCCACCCGCCCAGATCTACGGCTGAGGCTTCATTTTGGAGCCCCCTTGTTGTTCTGCCTTTAGCGGTGAGGGGGGGGTCCAGAATCGAACGCACAACTCTTGAACGGTCAAGATTAATTCACCTTGATCAATGAAATTCAAGCGAATTTCAGACCCCCCTTGCCATTCTGCCTTTAATGGGGGGGGGTCCGGAATGGTGTGGCGTGTGAAGTGGGACCCGTCTCCTGTCACGTCACCCACCGTGTCGTGTTTCCCTCTTTCCACCTATACTCCTCTCAACCGCGCGACAAGGCCCGTTCCTATTGGTCATTCGCTAACCCTGTTGGCTAGTCGCTAGCCCTGTCGGGGTTCGGTGGTTGCAGAGCTAAACAATTCGACATTTCTATAGCGCTGAGTCACGAATTACTGAGAGGTTTCATGGTTATTTGACCTGTCATCATGACCCACGATCACATGGGAGTAGATAGAGAAAGAGCTAGCTTATGCTAGGCCTCCATAGATATTTTAGGGGCTCTTATTCTACAGAAAGCAACGAAAAATTTGATTATGGTAGTGGGTGCGTTACAATACCCGACTTTGATACAAACTCGGTTCTTACTTATTCTACCTTACAGACCATGAGTCTGGGGATAGGGAGCTCAAACGCTCCCTTGCAAGGGTCAATTGTGGGATCTAGTGTCCCTTTTAATGATATCCCTTACAGTGGGGGTCATATACCTCCTTCATCCCCTTCATTCGACGATGCTTTTCAGCAGCCAATCGGGCCAAATGCTAATTATAGCTTGTTTGGTGGAGGAAATTTAGGACCTTTGTCTTATACAAGATTGGTGGGATCTATGCCTTTCTCTTTGTTCGATGTGTTTGGGAATAACACTTTTTCTTCGACCGATTTCTCGACTGGGGGAAACCACAACTTTGGTCAACAAAACCTGGTGCAAGGTATTATTCCTTCACAGGGAATGACAACTGGATTTTACTCCACACAGGGTCTTCAGAATTCTTGGTAGGGATCAGTTCCCTCACAAGGGATGTCGTTCGGGGGAAACCCCTTCCATGCTCAATGGAACCCCGGGCAAGGCTCTGTACCCATTCCCATTGGATCGGCTAGGGGCATCCCCTTCCAAGGTCCTTGGAACACAATGTAGGGAGAAATCCTTGCACAAGCTATGTCGTCCAATTTCAAGAGTCAATCGATGATACCCCAACAAATGCAGTTTCCATATGTTGGTCAAGGCCACTTCCTGGCTACCTCTCTAGGCCACTTTCCAAATGGAAAGGCTGATAGATTAAGATTCAAATGCTTACAAAGTGACTTTTGAGTTATGTCTGTCATATACAGTAACAGACTTCAACAACAGCTACAAGATGAAATTCTGAGACTTTTAAGTATAAACATGGATACCTTTCCGTGTATCTGGAATATTCTGTAAGAACTTTTCTGTCTAGATGTATGAATGCAAAAAATGAAGGTGGATCTAGAATCTTTGCAAAAAATCGAGACTTTTGAGTATAAACTCTATATATTTTTGAAACTGGACTCTGAATGCCCTTTTTGGCACTATTCCCAATCTGCCCTGACTGTACAGTGCATACGGCCTCAGGATGCGTGCCAATTATGTACCACCTCGGTCTACGTGAAAATTCACTTCGATCACTGTGCAGCGTTACCTCGATCTGTGTGCCCATCTCTGCCTGCATCAAATCTCATTCTCCCCTCTCGGGATGCGTGCCCATGCTCCATTTAAATAATAAAAATAATGATTTTTGGGGGCACGAGCTATGCCCTCCAAAATCTCCCGAATCAATGCAATTTTTAAGGATTGTGCTTCATTCCTTGTCATGTCCCATGGTGGTGGCGTATTGGTAGTGGAAATGGTTATAATGGTTGGGGGGCGAAAGTCCCAGAGTCAAACCCGCGGGCTTCTCCTCCATGCACATATATTTGTTAACATATTTGATACGCGCGATTTTTAATATGTTTGTTTTAACATATGGCTTTAATACTTATGTTTGGCGCGATTTTTGGATTTATATATGGTTTAGTATTATGGTTGGCGCACTATATTTTAAACATATGGTTGTAAACCATATGTTTTATATGATTTGAACCCATTATATTATATGTTGTGCTTTGTTATAAAATCACATTCATATTTTGGTTTTTTTTTTTAATTTTGGGTTTTATTTTTTTTATATGGTTTTTTTTATATATATGGTGTTGGCAAGGTCAAGGGCTAGGCCCTTGAACACCCATTTTTTTATCCAAACCAAATCATATTTAACCTCCTTTTTTTAACCATATTTCACTAATTTTGACGGAACTTCAATTGCTCATATCTTTGTCACCTGGAGGCCGTTTTCCTTGAAACGAACGTCACCGGAAAGCTGCTGACGAGATCTTCCACTTTGTAAGCTTTACTTTGTCATTTGAATACTTTAAATCTATCGAATTTTGAAATGATCCACCTGGATCACCGAGGGAAAGAAGAAATAATGAAATAAGAAGGGTAAAGGGGATAAAATGTCTACCAATAATGTTGGTGGGGGGGAAACGGAGAAGAAGAAGTCGAAGTATCCATGTAATATATGCACAGAAGACCACCTGACTCACCTATTCCCTTAGATTGCAGAAGCCCAGAAGCTATTAGCGTAACAACAGCCTGTTGTGCTGACGAACCCTTTTCCAAAAGGGAAAAACATGGCTCAGGCTTCCGCATCCACGATCGCGGCAGGGGGGAGTCACAGACCCCCTGTGCCTATCAGTAACAACCCGATCATGAATATTTACATGATGAATGCCTAGGCTGATTTAGCAACCAGGGCTCGCGACTAAGGAATAACAGAATTTGTTGAGAAGGGAAACGAGGCCACTAACCCACCAACTCCTCTCCAAATTGAGAAGGAGGTAGGAGAAATGATGAATCGCATACCTAAAGGTGTGTTTAAGAAGGCTTATCATAATCCAAATGTGAGGATCGCCCATAACTACTCTGTTGTAGAGGATCTAGTACAGACCCCTTGCATGATGTCTACTAGTTCCTCCATATTTTCCCCTCGCAGAGAAAATCATTGTTGTCCGCCTTGGGAGAGGTAGAGACTTGTAACCCAGGAGTGATCGTTTTCAATCCAACTGACTTAAAAACTTGTCTTCCTCACCACACTTCCTTTAAGATAGTAGTGGATTACACCAAGAAATATTTTACAAGGAACATTTTACATACATTGGTTGATGAGGGTTCCTCGACTTGTGTGATGTCGTTGGCATGTTGGAAGGCCATTGGCCAGCCTGAATTATCTCTGTCGCCTATGTTTCTTATGACATTTGATGGTCGATCATTTAGACCATAGAATTATTCCTTCCTTTCTCGTGCAGTTGGGAGGTAAAACTCTTTGCATCGAAGTTGAAGTGGTCAATGTGCCTCTCGACTACAACCTATTGTTAGGAAGGAGTTGGACTTGCGTGATGCATGCGGTGGTTGCTATAGTTTTTCAGATCTTGTGTTTTTTGCACAACAGTCAGATTGTGACCATCAACCAGTTGTCTTTCTCTCGTCCTGACCCTTCATCAGGGGCTTCCACAGTCCCGATGATTGATAATCCACAACTCGGTACTGTCAACTTAGGTGTTGGCTTGTTTCCATCATTGATGGGGACTTTTGATTACCCACCACCTTCCAACGATGAAATGATTCTATCGATTGTTCCCGACCAGATGAGGGCTTCTATTTTGCAAGTGTTTCCATTTCGAATGAGATACTTTAAAGATCCATGGAATTTACCTTCCCCATTAGACTTGGTATTTCCCTCTGACGAGGAAATTCTCGAGGAAATGACTGGTCCCTATAGACCTTGGGATGATCTACATAATATATCTTACTTCCTTCCCGATCTTAGGAGAATAGAGGTGAGAGAATTTGTTTTGACCGTGATGGAGATAATCCTTGTCCTATAAATCCTCTGGCTTCGCACAGAGTTTATGCCAAGGGTAACATGGCAAGCATTGCTACAATGATTCCAATCGATATCTCCAAAACCCCTGGCGTTGTGGAGAGTGTTTTTTTTGGAGTGGATTTCTCCCTCAAAGAGATTCGAACTTACACTGAGTTATTCAAAGAATTCCACAAATTTTTTTCCTGGTCTTACGAGGAAATGCCAGGCATCGATCCACGAATTGTCGAGCATGAAATCACGACCTATCCTAATGCTAAACTGGCCTGATATAAGCTTCATCCAGTAAATCCTCGAAAAGAGGCATCAATCAAGGTTGAAGTAGAAAAACTGCTCACACCTAGTTTTATCTACCCTGTATAATTGACAGAATGGGTGTCAAACCTAGTTCCAGCTAACAAGAAACAAGGTATGATTCGTTTGTGTATGGACTTCCATGATTTGAATAAGGCATGTCCGAAAGACAATTTCCCTACTCCGTTTATCGTTCATATTTTCAATAAATGCGTAGGCTGTGAAGTCTTCTCGTTCATGCATGGTTTCGGGATACAATCAGATTCAAATAAAACCCGAGGGATACTTTTATTTGTCCTTGGGGTACCTTCACGTATCGTAAGATGCCTTTTGTCCTGAAGAATGATGGAGCCACCTTTAAGCGTGCCATGTTATCCGCTTTTCATGATGTCAAACACATAGTCGAAGCGTATCTTGATGATCTAGCATCACGTTCTCTCAAAAGATCTGATCATCCCGCCCATCTTCGACTAATCTTTGAGAGATGTCGTTATTATCGGATTCGCTTGAATCCTAACAAGTGTAGTTTTTGTGTGACGTTAGGTCATCTTTTAGGTTTTATTATATCGACAAAAGGGATCATGGTCGTTCCTCTCAAGGTTGAGGCGATAGTTCAATTGTCTCCCCCGTGCGCAATACCCCAGCTTCAGAGCTTATAGGGGAAAGATAATTTTCTTTGGCATTTTTTCGTGAACTATGCCAAGATCAATAAAGGGTTTATGCATATGTTGAAAAAAGGGATCCCATTCTGTTGGGCTGAAGCTGATCATCACTCCTTTGAAGCTTTGAAACATGCCCTGACGTCTACCCCTCTGGTCCGGCCTCCTGATTATAACATAGATTTCTTGTTTTATTTGACTGCTGCAAAGTCAACCATCGACAAGGTCTTGGTTCAAGAAGATGATGTGATCGAAGAGAACGTTATATATTACCTGAGTCAAATATTGGTTGGACCAGAACTCAACTATTCTCATATTGAGAAACTTGCCTTGGCAGCTGTTCATGTTGTCCAACGGTTCGGTCACTACATTTTGCTTCACAAGATAATTGTCATTACCATCATCAACCCTTTCCAATATGTGTTAACATGACAGGTCACTAGAGGAAAGATCAATAGATGGATAATCATATTACAATAATTTGACTTGGATTTTGTTTCTACAAAATCCAAAAAGTCATTGGTCTTTGTCGAACTCATTTCAGAACTTTCGGTCGAGTCTAGTGATATCATGCCCAAAGAATCGCCTATTAATTGATATCTTTTTATAATTGCATCTTTAGACCCCTGGTATGGAGATATACTTTTGTATCTCCAGACTTTGAAGTGCCCCACTTCTGCTTCTCGTGATGAGCGTCAACGAACTCAACATCAGGCATGAAACTATCCTATACTTAATAACACTTTGTATCATCGAGGCGTAGATTGCAATATTCGATGATGCCTTATTCACGAAGAATCATAGCTCGTTTTGAATGACTGCCACACTGTAGCATGTGGCAGTCATTTGTTTGGGTTGGAAACATCCCAAAAGATTCTATGTGCGGGTTACTTCTGGCCCTCGTTAATCAAGGATTGTGTTGAGACGGTCAAGAAGTGTCACTCGTGCCAGATCTTTTGTCGGAAGATGCGGGCACATCTTGCTCCTATGTTTCTCGTCATTTTTGTTGGTCCTTACACCAAGTTGGGGATTTACTTTACTACATGTCACCTGGACTGAGCCAAGGGGCATCGTTACATCATAGTAGCAGTAGAATACTTCACAAAGTGGGTTGAAGCTATGCCAACGTTTAGCAGTGATGGCGAAACTACGGATCTTTTCATATTTAATTAGATAGTAGCTAGGTTCGGTATCCCGAAGGAGATTGTCACTGACCATGGAAATTTCCAAAAAAAATGATGATTGAGTTAACGTTAAAGCTCAGGTCCAAACAAGAACATTTGTCCCCTTACTACCCACAAGAGAATGGTCAGGTTGAATCTATGAATAAGTCTCTCAAGACTATTCTTCAGTGGACGATCAATTCTGCGAAGTCAAATTCACATTTGATTTTATATTCATCATTGTGGGCCTACCGGACATCTATGAAGACTGCTACCAGTTTTTCACCTTTTCAACTAGTATACGGGTTGGAAAAAGTCTTACATATTGAGTGTCGGATTCCTTCTTTAAACTTGGCATTGGAATTATTGTCGGACACTTCACCGCTTGAGGAACACCTTCTATATCTCGAGAAGATCGTTGAGCAGCGTCATGATGCATCCTTATCCAATGAGGCTCATAATAAACGAGTCAAGTGTCAGTACGATCGGTCTATTCGTACTCGAATTTTTTCCGAAGGTGATCTTTTCCTAGTCTATAATCAAGACAAGGATCCCCTGGGGGCAGTAAGTTCAAACCCACGTGGTTCAGACCGTTCATTGTGAAAGAGGTCTTGGAGAAGGGCGCTTACCGTCTGGTTTATTTTGAGGGAAAAGCCTTGGCTAAGACTAGAAATGGGCTCTACCTTAAGAAGTACTACTCTTAGGTTGGTCACCTGAGTGACTTCTTGTATATATGTATAGGTTCTTATACATTTTTGTCTTTTTTTTTTTTGTACGTGTAGGTATTTATGTCTTGTTTTTTCATTGTGGTAGATGTCAAGTGAATCAGAGGTTTATTTTGGGTTCGCGGACGGCACTACCCGACACACTCGGAGGCTTTCTTCCGCAACTTCGGTGATTTTCACACCTGGAGGCTAGTTTCTATCTTCCGGAGGTATTTGTCTAGGCGACGCTAAAAACAATGTTTTCGAGTACAACGTAGTGATAGGATTGCTTTGTGATGCTTTGTTACATGGAATTTCTCACCTCTCGGTCTACCTAGATGCTTAGTTGATTGTGTCCCAGTTAAATGGGGTTTACCGCGTTTATGATCCCTCTATGCACCGATGATTCCTTAGGGTACGTCTCTTAGAAAGATCTTTCGATTACATTATGTATATCCATGTTCCTAGGAGATTTAATCATCTAACAAATTCTCTATATAATCAAGTTTCAGATTGGCATGTTGCTCACATATAAAAGAAAAGAACACACATACACATGTAAATACATTTGTAAAAATGTCATCCATAAGAAAAGAAAGATGTATATATGTGTGTGTGTGTGTGTATGTGTCCAAAAAATAGTGTCATGACTACATAGGTGGGCATGAAAGCCTCAAAAGTGATCAATCTACATCATTGGGCATATGCCCTCAAAAAATACATATGGTACAAAAAGTTCCCTCGGCACATCAACGGTCTAATGTTATCTAAGGATGAGGCCTATTGGCCCTGCTATAGTGTACAATGGTGTTCATCAAACGCTAGAAAAATTGTACCCAAGTCCGAGGAACCCCTACTACATGAGGTTGCATAGCAGGGAGGAAATCCTTGATCTCGACCATAGGGATAGCGTGAGTGAGCGTCGTAAGGTTGCGCTCCACTCATCGCAGAACTCTGTTAGCCTCCACAGCTGGGGGTCCCCCTGTAGTTGTTGGTCCTCCGACTGTTGTTGGTCATGCCTTAGGTCGAGGACATCGTCGAGTCCTAGCGAAGTTTGTTGGTCATATAGGCCCCACATCTATACATAATAGATACACGAGCTAGTACTCTATACACACATAAAAGGATATATATGAAAATTTAAAAAAAAATAATATTTAAATAAACTTAAAATATGGTACCTATCTCGCCTCGCTCCTCATCAAGAGGTACAGGCATGTCCGGGTCTCTGGTGAAGTTGATCCCTTCATATAGGTAATCCTCTATCACTGGGATCTGACGTGCTCACTAGTCAAAAAAATTGTCATCGAAGGCCTCTATGGTCCTCCCTCCACCTTGTCTAGGCAACAATGTTGCCCACCTACTCATTGTTGGGAAGGAGGATACATGCCCCCATACCTTCTCTCTGGGACTGAGACTAGGCACCCTCTAAAAGAATAAAGAGTGAAAAATGGTACCAAACCTGAAGTTCTTGTTAGCACACCGCTGACACTCTGTAAGTTGTCTCTTCATGCATACCAACATGGTCGTACTCCAGTCAAAGATGGTGGCCTCCAAACAATGAATGGCACAATGCATATGTTCCTGGGAGGCTTGGTGAAGGGTTGCGGATCCAGTAATCTTCTCAATCAAAAGTAATATCACACGCAGAGATAAGTTGGTGATCTTATGGCTTGGCACCTGAGAACCTACCTTCTCGGTGCCATCCTCACAGTACAACTGAATGTAGTCCTTGATGTTGAGAGGCCCTGGAGGAAAAGTCCTCAAGTTAACTAGTTCCCCTCTTCTCGAGAGGCCATTCAAGAAGTAAATTTGCTTTGTGGTCGGGGTCAGTGATTGACCCTCTAGCATGAAATCTTTTGCATAAAGATGCCAATACTCCACAAGAGCATTAAGCAGCCTCATTTGTGCCCTCATAAACGAACACTGGAAAAACTTCCACAACCCACATTGTTTAAGTGCAACGATGGACACAAGGTCCTCCTCAACCAGGACATTGAGCTCCTCATGTTCTCTCTCTCTCTCTCCAGTGAACATACATCATGTTACATGGAAAAATAGAGAAGAGTCAACACTTGCCTTTTATTTTTTCAAAGTGATAGAGGGTGTATGCGGCCTACTTTGTACACAGTCGCGTATGTACATGGGTTGTTTAGTCTTATGCTCGAGTACATACACGAGTTGGCCTTGGACATCCCACGTACATGCATGAACACTCTTTTTACAAGAGAATGCCCCCTCCAAACACAAAATTAAAGAACAAAGAATGAATTGAATTGCAAGTGTAGGGGTTCTGTACTTACTTGGTCTAGACAGAAGGTCGTTTTGTCCATGAAAGATCTCAGAATCCACTCTTTTAGCAAAGGGGTATTTTCAACTTTTGGTTTTCAAATTGCAATGGTAAAAAAGAGTTGTCCACTCCTATTTATAGACTTTTTTGGCCCTTTTTCGCCTCCTTTGTTTTTTTTCCTGGCTTGGTGATCATTCAATTTCACTTCTGATTTTTCTATTGGTCGTTTCGGTACTCTTTTTCTTTCGGTTTGGTAATTTTTAGGGATGGGTCACTTTTTTGATATCCTTTGGTAAAAGTATTTTTTTCCAACTTTTTGCATATAAGTTAGGATTTCATTCCCACTTTCTGCATCTCGTTGTATTTTTTTATTTACCATAGGATTGACCCCACCAAAGTGTGACACATAACCTTCATTGTTGCTTTATAAGTGTCGTAATTAGATGGTATAACCTACCTTTACATGGATGCCCTAGGTAGATCCTTTCTGCATTTTTGGTGTCTATGTTGTTAGTGATGACTATAGACTTGGGAGTCCTTGTTAGTCCTTTCATGATTACGAGATGAAGCCTCATTCTTTTGTTCACCATATTCTTAGGCCTTTGTTGGCAACGGGGCAGACCCAGGGTTTAGCTCCAAGAGTGCACCAACAAGCCCTAACTATGGCCCTTTCAGCAACACCTGCGAAGTAGATGCAGTCTCACTCGAAGAAGCTATGGGGGGGTTATAGGACAGAGATGTCTACAACCAAGGGAAATATAAAGTGGATCCAACACTAAAACAATACAGCATACATATATCACTTCTCAACTTAGATCTACTCCACACATCTATCAGATCTAACACAGTAATGCAATACCAGTATATCAAAGGGAAAAGAGTATAGCATAATCACACACAACACAAGGTATACATGGTTCACCCTCTCTCTAGGGCTACGCCCACAGAACTGTTCTTTATAATATATTAAGATGAAGCATACAGTTCTTGTCTGCGCTCTCAGCTAGCNACTCGATCACCTAATGACAAAGACAACAACAATAATCATAACACCACACAGTAATGCAATACCAGTATATCAAAGGGAAAAGAGTATAGCATAATCACACACAACACAAGGTATACATGGTTCACCCTCTCTCTAGGGCTACGCCCACAGAACTGTTCTTTATAATATATTAAGATGAAGCATACAGTTCTTGTCTGCGCTCTCAGCTAGCAGATCTTCTTTTTTCTCCTCTCAATCTCTCCCCTCCCTGCGCACCTAGCTGAAGATCTTACAATACAAAAGGCTCTTGTACTCAACACTTCTCTCTCACACAATATTACTCACTCGATCACCTAATGACAAAGACAACAACAATAATCATAACACCAATAACAACCCAACCCAAGTCCTCTTGAACTTTATTTATACATTACAATCACTCACCGACATCCTTAGGTCGAAACCGAGGTGTCAAAACTCTAGATACCAAAACCCTAGGTGTCTAAAACCCTAGGTCAACTTGACCTGCGTTTCCAGGGCTTCACCAGCCTGTCTTTCCTTCCTTCCCGCACGGTGCTCCAAAGCATCCAATGGTGGATTTTCCCGCTTGCTGAGTTGTCCATGATCCTTCTTCCTTGTTGATCTGTCATCCCTGATCTCCTCGTCCAACGAATTGATTCATTTTACTTCGGTATGTCTTTTATGCTCTTTTGCTCACTTCGAACCAATAATAGTCACTGTGTATTCTGTGCAATTCGCATTTTTCCTGTTCTTCCTTTATCTTCGCTTACTTTCATAACCAAGGGCCAACAGACCCCCAACACTCACCTGTGACTCATCCTGAGGCATTTCAGATATGTGCTTCTTTTTCACTTCGACTTCAGATTGCGCGGTGCAGCATCTGCTTTCTACTCCATGCCTCCTCTCCTTCCCTATGCAAATTTTTTTTTCTGTGTCTAGTACCCAGTTTCAACTACACCTGGTACCTAGACCCTTTTCCTTATGCTTTTAGTTAGAGCTGTGAGGCAGTTGGTTGTCACAATACAATTTCAACCGGTTCCCATTTACTAATCCTTCCTTCCATTCGCCATTCAAAGTCTTCAGATGCACAACTCCTCCTTCTGTAACATAGGCGATCTCATATGGCCCAAGCCAATGCATTCTAAACTTACTGTCATATATTAGTACTAGATCGCCTTGTTTAAATGTCTTCTTCTTGATGCCCCTGTCATGATAGGCCTTCCTTTTGTACCTGTTGATGAAATCCTGCACTAAATCTGTCTTCTTCTAGTTCAACCAACTGTGCAAGCCTCTCTTGAATAGCGCCAGTTTCATCTATATCTGTAAAGGCAACAATTCTTAGGCTTGGTACCAAATATTCCATTAGGACAACGGCTTTGAGACCATACACCAAATTAAAAGGGGTCTACATTGTTAGTTTCTTACAAGTGGTTATATAGGCCCACAGTACTGCTAGTACTCTTGAATCCCAGTTATCCATGTTCACACTGCAAATATTCGTTAGCGATGTCTCCAAGATCTTGTTGAATGCTTCCACTGTTCCATTTACTTGTGGATGGTAAGGCGTGCTCTTCTGATGGTGGATTGTAAATTCCCCAGACAGGGATTCAACTATTTTATTTATGAAATGTGTGCCTTGATCACTCATAAGGATCTTTGGGCATCCAAACATGGTTATGATATCATCAAATATGAAGTGCACAGCTATAGTTGCACTATAGTCCTTAATTGTTCTTTCTTCGACCCACCTAGTCAAGTACTCTGTCGCAGTAATTATGTACCTTGCTCCTATGCGCTTTCCTGGTGGGTTTATAGGTCCCACGAAGTCCATGGCCCATTTCTCAAATGATTGTAGGGTCAACTGTGGTGCTAATGTAATTTCATCTCTTTTGGATGGTTTCCCAACTCTTTGGCATACATCACAGGTTCTATAATAGTCTTTAGCATCTCTATGTAAGGTAGGCCACCAAATGCCAGATCTAAGAACTTTTTGTACAGTTGTTTTCCCTGCGTAATGTCCTCCCGTGATGCCTTCATGAGCTTCTGCGAGGATCAATGGTCGCTCTGTCTTCATAACACACCTTCTCAACATCTCATCAATCCCATCTTATATAGCTATCCAGCTATAAGTGAAAAGTCTGCAGCGCGCACTACTAGTTGTTTCTTCTGGGGAATTGTATACTCACTAGGTGCCATTCCTATTGACAGGAACTGGACTATCTCTGTGAAGTGATCATCAATATTTCTAATGGCCAGTAACTGTGCATCCGGTAGTTTATCCTCCAAACTGGTTGGCTCTTCGCCATGTTCCAACCTCGACAAATGGTCATGACCTTTGTTCATCCTTCTTGGCTTAACTACGATCTCAAAGTCATATTCCTGAAATAGCAGAAGCCATCTGCATAGTCTCCCCCCCAACACTGAATTGTTGACTAGGTATTTTAGCGCAGAGTGATCAGTAAACATTTAAAGTGTCCTCCCAACAAGTAGTGGACAAATTTCTGCAGTGCATACACCATGGCTAACCCTTCTCTCTCAGTGGTGGTGTAATTAATCTCAGCAGTGGATAGTTTCCTGCTAGAAAAAGCTAACGGATAGTCAATATCTCCTTCCCCAGATTGTGCTAACACTTCTACCAATGCAATGGAAGATGCATCGATATGCACATGAAACTCCTTGCTCAAATCTGGGAAAAATAGAATAGGCGCAGTAACCATTTTCTGTTTCAGTGTGTCGAAGCTCTGCTGGCATTTTTTTGTCCAACTAAACTGAGAGTCTTTCTTCAAAAGCTTCTCCATGGGTGTTGTAATCTGGGCATAAATTTTAATGAACTTCCTGTAATATCCAGTATGTCTAAGCATAATGTGCAACTGTTTGACTGAAGTAGAAGGGGGTAGATCAACTATAATGACAATTTTAGATGGATCTACCAACACTCCATGCTTGCATACAATATGACCTAACAACACTCCAAATGGTGAGAAAAATATGCATTTCTTCAAATTCAAGACAATTTGACACTGTCTACATTTGTCCAACATTATCCTTAGACATTCGATATGATGTTTCAATAAACTAAAAGCAGTCCAATCATCAAAATATGTTTCTAGAAATTTATGTGGGAACTCTTTGAATGCTTTGACCACCACCCTGGAAAAGATGTCTAGCGCATTCTTCAATCCAAATGGCATCACTATATACTGGTAGGATACCCATTCTATTGTAAATATGGTCTTGCACCACCATAG
>JASDQU011103879.1:0-10250 GCA_032191745.1 Picea mariana | reverse complement strand
TATTCCAATATTGATCTTATTAATCTTGATCGATTGTCCAATGAATGGTATCTCAACTCCTGGTCCTTCCACATCTCTCTGGCCTTTTGTTTCGGTGATGTTCACCTTCCTAGGATCATTGTCTTCATCAACATTGATGTTGTAACAGCCTTGCAGTTTCTAGAGAGGCACATTCCATTCATCCTCTTCTTGTTCTAAAGGGGGGCTAGAGGCCTCATCAAATACTCTCTGTCTTACAATTTGTAACTCTTGATCTACTGAAGGATATTGACTGTCAAATAAGAAGGTGGTTACAAAGTTCTGAGTCATACCTTCCCAATCTGCAGTGATGAGGCCCAGCTCCGCTTGAAGGTACTATTTGATAGGGGTTGTGTCCATCGTATTAATGAATTTGTGCACCCACTTCTCTTGAGGAATGGTTCTACAGGCTTCCTCACAACTTCTCACATGGTCCTTTAGGCAGCTTCGACCTGTGCACCGAACTTCGCAGCCTTCTACTTGTGCTAAGAACCGCGCGGTCATTAGGGTACGACATTGTACCCATTCTGTAATGTTGTTTTTGTGTGTCCTCCACCATCTTGCTGGTGTTTCTTTAAAGGCCTCATTGATTGCCAACAATCTTTGTTGCGTTGGTACACTTGCTTCGAATTCCAACAAGAAGGTTTCTAAAGGATTCAAACCATCAAAAGTGGGCAAGTTACTTACTATTGTGCCGATCCATCGAACTTCTCTAGTTAATCTAGCACATCTCCTTGTAGATACTTCATACATCTTGTTCTACCAGTTCTCCAGTGCTTCTTATGAATCTGATGAACATGCGTTGTCACTTCGCCAGCTGAGTTTTCCATTGGCCGTAGGATTAATGTAATCCTATTGTCTAGATGTTAATTTGTATATGTTTTCCAGTTCATATGCGTGGTCTTCTTCTCTGATAGGTTTTGTGTATCGCCGACCTTCATCTGGATCCAAAGGTGCAATGACCCTAAGGCCATCTCTTTCAAACGTCATTCGTCTTTTATTTAAATAAACCACAGTGGAATTATTGAAATCCCAATCGATTCCTAACAGTGCAGGGTAACGACAGTTGTCATCAACTATCTCAATTACCTCAAAATCTGCAAATGTTCTTACTTCATTGATGTCCACAAGGAGATGTTCCAATCTTCCAAAGGGGCTTATTGTCTGTTGATTAGCCATCCTATGCCTGATAGGGAAGTAGATCAACTTTGGTTTTCCCATTAGTGCCCAGGTTTTCTTTGTCATGACATTGACCTCCGACCCTAAGTCGAGGACCACATAGTCTATATCATATTCTCTTATTTGAGAATTCAAGTGTAATTCCTTATTTTTCCTTCTCTTTTTAGCGATTTGGTGTACTTCCCTATTCAGTAAGGGGTCTATATTTCTTATCTCGTATTGTCTGATTAAATTTTTTATCTCTTGTACAGGGCTCTCATCCTGAATCAACTTAATACAAATATATAAAAAATCCATGAGCTTGCTTACCTCTTGTTTTTATTTTGGCGAAACAGATTGATCGAATGCCAGAGACATTCCATATTCTCTTACTTCTTGCCATTTTTTTTATGAATAACCTTGTTCTCCTTTGAACTCTTTTCTTGCTTCCTCAAGTATTTATCTTTCTTTATTTGTATCAAAAATTTGTGTCTTCTCTATGGCTTTCCTGACTCCTGAGTCTTCTGTAGCCTTTCCTTAGGTCAGTCTATCTTCTCCTGTAACAGTGCCTCCTCTAGTGATAACAGTGACTCTAGGGTCTTCTCCACAAGGTTCAACATATATCAGTTTCACTTGCGGGTTCTATTGAGGTCCTCGTCTTTCATGAAGCTTAGCTAGCAGCACAAGACAATATTCTATAACGTGTTCAAAGGAACTGCAGTAGCTACAAGCAGTGCAAAGGTTCTGACAATCCCTTGCTAAGTGTCCTGGTTGTGTGCAATTGTAACAAATGATCTGTCCTCAGCCTCAGCTCATACTCCTCCTCATCCTCTTCCTCTGAATCCACTGCGAGGATTGAAGTTTCCTCTCCCGGGGGAGTTATACTGCGTATTGTTTCCTTCTTGATGTACTTCGCCTTGAATTTTGTATATGTCTCTTGACCTTTCATGCATGAGATCATAAGCCCTACAATCTCTATCATCGTGCCCTGCGGACTTACAGAACGTGCAATACAAACTTGTTGGTGTTTGAACATATTTTTGCATGTAATAGCACTCACTACGGCGATGTCTATTTCTGCACATTCGCACCAGGGTAGGGTGACTTGCTTCAAAGGGCTCAAACTCCAGAGGCCAAGTATTCATGAAATAGGGGATAGTGTTCCTTGTCATGGCCTTCTAATTTGCATTTGACACACCAAATGTATTCTCTTTTATATTTTCCCTTGTCTTTCTTCATATCTTCTACCTGTAGAGACAAACTAGTTAGTTGACTCAATATTTGACTCATACCTGAGCTGGATTCTTCCATAGGGACTGACTCTAACTTCATGGAAATCTCCAACGCCTCAGCCTGCGAAGAAATCTTCTGTTGCATCAAAGGGACTCTGATGTGTGGTAAGAGGGCAGCAATGAACCATTCTTTGTTCTGCTCATCTGGGATCTCAAAAATTCAATCGGTTTGTTAAGGTCTTGAATCTCTGATCGAATTTCCACATGGGTTCGACTACCTTCTGCTTGATCTCTTTCATCTCTATAATACATTGTGACTTTGACTTGGGTTTCTTGAACTCTACAATCAACGCATTCTTGATATCATTCAGCGGCTTAGGTTGTACAAGTCCTTGGACAAGCTTCATGTACCAGCTCAGTGCACAATCCCTAAAAGTAGTGTTGAATTGAGTTCTTTTAACAACTCCATCAATGAAATTTTTAATATTCCATATGGCTTCACATAGGAACCAGTGTTGATCAGGGTCTTCAGACCCATCTCCCCTAAAAATAGGGAGCCTCATCTCATCTGCCATAGATCTTCCTAGGTTTTCTGACTGAGTATGTGGTGGACTACTAGTGATAGTGCTCTGAACGCTCTGGTGGCTTGGATTACTCTGATTGCTTAATGTTGTTGAATCAACAGGAGGAATAATAGTACTTACTTCAACATTCTGCGTAGTTCCTAAATTTTTTGGCTCTTCCTGGTTAGGCTCTTCAACTTTCTCTTTCTCTGTCCTAGTGGGTTCTGATTGCTCTTCGTCCATCATATCTGTCTCTTCTCCACTATAGAAACCCTCGTCCTAATAGTTCTGCTTAAAAAGGTCCACAAAATGAACTTCTTTGAACGCTCTCCCACTACGCGTATATCCAGCCTCTACGTCGTTGTCTGAATTTTTAAACATTAGCTTTTCCAGATCTAAAAAATCTACTGTATCTTCAAGATGTTCTTCTTATGCAATAGCATCTTGATCCTCAATTTTAGAAAATGTAAAATTTTTCCTATGGGTCCCTTGAAGAAATATCTCTTATCTTGGCTATATGACTCTACTCTATAAACAACAAACTCAGTGATGTACCCTTCAATGGTGCTATCAAACCAGTGATCTACTGCTCTTGATACGGCGTTATCAAATCTCTTGACCTTCTTGATTAGAGTCGGCATCCAGACCACAGGTGACCTAGATCTAATCTCAAACTGGGTATTTCCTACCCTAGCTAACCACTCGTATATCTCCTGATACATTCCTCCAAAGAAAATCTCATCTATATCAGTAAAGATATATCTTCCTAACCAATCCTCTGTATTGATATTAGGGTTCTTATTCTGGGCTTTAGCGAAGTCCTTTTCTTGATCCTCTATCCACTTCTGAATCTTTTTCTTTGATGGGAACCACCTTGACATTCCCTCAAGAAGATTCATGTCCTGGCAACAAAACCNCGGGTCAGACCCAAGATTCAGCTCCAAGAGCGCACCAACAAGCCCTTTTGGCAACACCTGCGAAGCAGATGCAGTCTCACCTGAAGCAGCTATTGGGGGGTTGCAGGACAGACATGTCTACAACCAAGGGAAATATCAAGTGGAGCCAACACTAGAACAATATAGCATGCATATATCACTTATCAGCTTAGATCTACTCCACACATCTATCAGATCTAACACGGTAATTCAATACCAGTATATCAAAGGGCAAAGAGCATATCATCAATCACACACAACACAAGGTATACGTGGTTCACCCTCTCTCTAGGGATACGTCCATAGAATTGTGCTTTATAATATATTAAGATGAAGCATACAGTTCTTGTCTGCGCTCTCAACTAGCATATCTTCTTTCTTCTACTCTCTATCTCTCCCCTCCCTACGCACCCAGCTGCAGGGTTGATCTTCATACCCAGCCGAAGATCTTACAATATAGAAGGCTCTTGTACTCAACACTTCTCTCTCACACAATATTACTCACTCGATCACCCAATGACAAAGACAACAACAATAATCATAACACCAACAACAACCCAACCCAATTCCTCTTCACCTTTATTTATACATTAAAATCACTCATCGACATCCTTAGGCCGAAACCTCGGTGTCAAAACCCTAGATACCAAAACCCTAGGTGTCTAAAACCTTAGGTCAACTTGACCCACATTTTCAAGGCTTCGCCAACCTCTCTTTCCTTCCTTCCCGCGCAGTGCTCCAAAGCATCCAACGATGGATTTTCCCACTTGTTGAGTTGTCCACGATCCTTCTTCCTTGTTGATTTGTCATCCTCAATCTCCTCATCCAACGGCTTGCTTCCTTTTACTTCGCTCCATCTTTTCTGCTCTTTTTCTCACTTCGACCCAGTAATAGTCACTGTGTCTTCCGCGCAGTTCGCATTTTGCCTTTTCTTCCTTGATCTTCTCTTACTTTCATAACCAAGGGCCAACAGCCTTACCCTCAAGACTCCCTAATGAGCATGCTTTTTTGTCTATCAATCTCGCTTTGAAACTCGAAAGAAACATCCAAAAAGACTATTTTTATTCTTTTCGATCTTGTCTGGATTAACTGAGAAAAGTAGTCCTTCAGAGTCTTCTTTAAGACCTTTTCAGACTCTCTAAAAATGAAAATATTGTCGAGCAATATTGTTTCCCTTCACGCTCACCAAAATCAAATTTGAAGGCACATCTGTTCGGCGGTAGTTTACCCCTTTTTCGATCTGGATGGCTAATTTTACGAATAAAGGTATGCTCAAGGAACTTCGGTTCGCTAGAAGAGTATTCTCAGGCGTAAGTTTAACCCTTTTTCAGGCATGAGGGACTAAATCTTCAGAAAAGGAACATTCTCCTTGGTTTTGGTTTATCACTTTTTTTGGGCCTTGGAGATTACTTACGAAAAAGGAACCCCCCAAAGTCCATAGTTAAGCTCTTTTCAGACTCCTCAATTACTCTTATACTTTTTTGGGCTAAGGAGACTAAACTCAAAAAAATGTTGTGAGTCCATAGTTAATCTCTTTTTAGACTCCTTAAAATTGAAAAGATTGTCGAGTGATATTTTCTTTGTCACACTTGTTAAAATGGTTTTCAATAGATGTATTTTTGGTGCAAGTTTAACCTTTTTTTGAACAGACTAGACTAACTCTGAAAAAGGTACTCCCTGGAGTCTTCTTTTGCATTTTTTTAGAGTCTCTAAACGTGAAAAAACTACCAAGCTTACCTTCTCTGGGCTCGTACAAAATTACATAGAAGGGGTATCACTGTGTCTTACTTAATCGCATTGCGGGTATCATATTTGCATCTTTTTCCTAATGTCGGCTCCATGTGTCTCTCAAATGAACCTTTGAAGCGTTCCTTATACGCAAGCCTTGCAACACTTCTTGCCTCTGCGACTTGACACCTTGACCCATGGAGGAATTTTCCTTGAGTGTCATTTTCCTGCACATGTCTCATTGATATGAGCATTAGTATGTTCCATGTGCTTGGAACTAGTATTCTTTCTTGCGACACGCATTCCTCCTTTGTAACGTAGCATTATTTTATTCTTTTTCAAGCTCTTTAAAAAATTGAAAAAGAAAAAAAAATCAAATATTCCAAAAAGAAGGACGAGAAATATACATTCTTTTTTCGGTAGCAAAGAGAGTCTCCCTTGGACAAAGCACATCCTTATGTTTATTAGTCAAACATTGGGATCTAGAATGACCTTGGTAAGTTGTTCTCGCTACATAGAGTTGTGTCCTCCTCTGTTTGGTTACTCTTCCAAACACATGGAGAGTTTGTGTTGCCTCCTACATCACAAACTTATGTCAATGTCATGATGCCTGAGTCTGATCATCTTTCATGTTTTACTCCAAGGGAAGGTTTACCCAACCCGAGTCATCCTTTCTGCAGTTTGTCTCTTGACTTTCATGAGTCATCCATCTCGAGATTCCAGTCAAGTCCAGATTCGAAATCAACGAAGTTCTCTGCATGATCATCGAGATCCTCTAGTATTTTCCCGACGGACTGTTGAAGACCTCACAGTAGTGAGTCTCACACTCCCATTGTACTCCTACCTAATTTTTGAATATATTGAAGTGGTTGCTTGATCTATGAAGACTTCATCTCCAGCCGCAGACGTCACTAGCTTCTTGAGGATGCATACTATGCTTATATATCTTCCACTGATTTTGAGATGTAGATCCGTTGTGTATTTCTAGCGGCTACACTTTATATAGTTATATGGCATGGATCTGCAGTGTATTTGATTGTCATCCATGATTTAGTTCATCCCGAGCATGGGTATTTCTGCCTCGGATAGGTAATTGTTGTTTTGCAGATGACACCTCCTGAAATCTGGTCCCGATCTCACTCATTTTTGTGCATTAGTGAAGATGTTGTAATGTATTTCGGCCATCATTTTCTCTTTTGAACTCATACATTAAGGGACATTTGTTATATCCCTACTCATGCATACATGGCATTGGCTCTCTTACTTGCATAATTTTCCAAATCACTACTGAGAAGCTCTACATAAAAAAACAATTTTTAGGTCATGTATGCGCTCTGCATCACTACATCTCGTGTACATACGCTTTTTACATGATATACAACCCGCATACATATTCTTGCTGCACAATACACAACCCGCGTATACCTCTAAAAGTTGCAAAAATTAAAAAGTTGTAAGCAATTCAGTGGAATTCACGAGCTATTGGAGGTTTCCCAACCAATTCACCTGCTATAGCTCGTCCCCCAACCGAATAACCATTATTTTTTCATATAAAAGGAGGTGTTGGGGCCTCATTCCATACAGAATCATAAGTCCAGTGAAACTCTACCCAATTTCACTTATGTTCCTTGCGCAAGCATTTGCTATTTTTTGTGAGTTACTGCCTCAACATTCCCTCTTCATCCTCTTCTTCTTCCATTCAATCCATTCCCTTTCCTTTAAGGTGATCAAAATATTGATAGAAAATTCCTATTGAAGGTCCACTTGGAGCATTGTAAATAGGAGTCTGGACTAGGTTCGCAGAACGAAGGTCGACATGGATTGTAAGTTTCAATCTTTGTTTGATGAATAAAAGAATCTCTTTTCTCTATCCCAAATGATGATGTTTTGTGTATTTTCTTTGATTTATACATAGAATTTGATATCTAACCCTAGTTTATGAATATAAATAGCATGCTTGTTGATCCGAAATCAGATCCAGAAGCCTAACAGGGCTTGAAAAATGCTCAAAAATGAAAGTGCTCGGAATGCGACGAAACCTGTGCCATTGCATTCGTCTCGTCTTCCTGATTCCGGTGGTATATTTACTTTGTCAAACGGACTCCGTATGGAGAAGATATCGCATTTTGTTCGATAAGTCAAATAGGGAAAAAAATTAATGACTGTGCAGTCCATACAGTCTGTACGGACGCTGACGTGGCATGTCCATACGCTGATGTGGTAGGTCCGTACAGGTGACACGTGGTGGATCTAGGAAGTGACACGTGGCAGGTAGATTTGGACATTTGGGCGTACAGTTGGACCTATCCCGAGGTGACACGTGTCACCACTGAAAGGGTGACACGTGGCATGGGTGACGTCAACAAGTGACGTGGCAGAATGACGAGACAGTACAGCGATGACATGGCAAGGTTGACTGGGCAGTATGGTGAAGTGACGTGGCAGAATCTGGTTGGTTGGCATGGTTGAATCAGATGTCGACATGTGGCAGTTTTGTTGGTCAATGATTGGGTGCCACGTGGCCCAATCATGGGCTGCCACGTGGCACCCAGGTATTGGTTGAATTGGTTATGTTCAAAAATTTGCATAGTCCACCGGATTCGAACCCGCGACCTCCCGTAGCTCAAAGCACCGGCAGGGCTGGGCTAGCCACCCGCCCCGCCCGTGGTTCTTGTAAACCATACGGCGCATTTTCATTTTATGTTTGGTGGAAGTTTCGAATGGCAGAAAAAAGGGCCGAGGCTTAGACCTAGCCCTCGACGCATATCACACGACCATGCCATGTAACCAGGACCGACCACATAGAACGACGCAGGGGTATATGTATTAGCCCTTGGTTCACGGGGTTACCACAGGACCGGGGGCTACAGTCACCGGAAGTGCGCGCAGTTATGGCACCAGCCTGTGGGCCTATGCCACATACCATAGAACCGGCGTTAATGCAATGGGTGCGGTTACAACGGTTAGCGCGCAGTTATAACATGGTTAGGCCCATGGCCCTATGTGAACACAACGACCGGGAGTTAGCGTGAAAGGGGGGGCCAGCGCACAGCCCTTTGGGTTGGCGCTCGGCCATATGGAAGCCATATGACTATGCCAAAGGTGCGCGCGCCCAGGGCTCGGGGGGCTTAGCACCCAATTTTTATAACTAAGTGGGCTTTGTAACTATTGTTTTGGGTTTTATGGTTAATTAACCCATTTTTAATGTATTTTTGGGAGTTATTGGGTAGTTTTGGAGCCTAACTTCTTGGAGGAAGTTGGAGATGAGCAACCAACTTCCCAGCTATATAACCAAGGCCTGTTTGAGGCTAGGGGATAGCATTGAGGGTATTCAAAGTAGAATAATGCTGAGGAGAAGTCAAGCCAAAGCCATTTTGAGGCAGAGAATCTTTTGAGGAGGAGACGTTGTCGGACCATTTCTGGGAGCTCCGGACGTCCGTTTTGCATGTCGTTTTTTTTGCATGGTTCTAGAGATCTGGAAGAACATGACTAGATCAGTCTTGTATCCATTTGGCATTGCAGCAATGTACCTTTGAGCTTTTGAACAGAAATAAAGAAACCTCCCCCACAGAGAAAAAGGCCCGGAGACGTAGGCAAAGTTGTGCCGAACTCCGTTATCAATCTGCGTGTTATGGTTTGTTGTTTATTCTTCATTTCAGATCTGCAAATGTATATATGGCTGTCATAATTCCTCTTCTTTCCTCATTCCTTCACTATGTTTCTCAAATGGTTAATTAATGCATGCAAAAGTAAAACTCAACCATAAGTCATTAAAAGATCTGACGGATCAAGTGGTATCAGAGCTAGTTGACGTTTGGATTTGAGTTTTGCATGTTAACCAGGGAAAATCTACAGTGTGGTGAAGGTGAGATTGTTGCAGAGAATCCATTAATTGGATTGAGAAAAAGAGCTTCTCACAGCGAGAAGATGGCATCGGAAGAAGGGATTTCTCAAGATGAGAAAGAATTCCGGAAAACATTCCTTGCCATGTCGGAGATGGTGAAAGTCTTGTACGAAGATTACTTGGAACGTAAGCGACCAGTTTTGGGTGATTCTTCAAAGGGAAAAAGTGAAGAGGAAGAGGACCATCCTTATATTTCTCCTTCACCTCCATCAACACCTCCTTCTTCTCCTTCTTCTTCAAGTTCAAGTTCTAAATCTAGTGGAAAGAAAAATGTTCATAAGAATAAACATGAAATGCCATTGTTAAAACTTGATGTAAAATTTGAGTTGCCCATATATGATGGTGAAGTAAATGCATAAAAACTTGATAACTGGATCAGGCAGATGGAGGTATACTGCAGTGTGCAACAGATCAAGGATGAGGCCACACAAATCAAGTTGGCATCTTTGAGACTTGCAGGTACAACTCTTATCTGGTGCCAGAGCAAGCTGCAAAAAGGAACACAAAATGTGGGTAATGTATTTCCATCATGGAAGGATTTCATTTCTGCACTTAGGAAACAATTCTATCCTTTGGGTTATAAAGAAAAAGAAATAATTGAATGGCAATATTTAAAACTAAAAAAAGGACAAACAGTGCAAGAATACACCGATGGATTTCGAAAAATGGCATTAATGTTAGACATTCCTTTGCAAACACAAGAAACCCTTAT
>JASDQU011103877.1:9375-21815 GCA_032191745.1 Picea mariana | reverse complement strand
ATATGCTACATTGAAATAAATATAATTGTATTTATTTTTTTACATGTCTTGCATTCCCACATTGAAACAAACAAAATAATTGGAGAAGATAAAGGACTCTTAACCACAAATGTAGAAGAGGAGATACAAAGGTGCATGCTTCTACTCTTATTTCATATTACATTGTTTTGTATTTAATTTATTGTCTGTATATTTATTCTACTTCTTTGCATATTTATTCTACTACTTTGCACCTAACTTATTGTATGTAGATACTACATATCTTCCTACATAATAACTTATCTTCATGACAACAGTGTTTTATGTGCTGTTACATGGAAATAAATAGAACTGTATTTATTTTTTTACATGTCTTTCTACATACCAACTTACCTTCATGTCCATTGTATTTTCTGCATTGCAAAATTGAAAGAAACAGATTAGTTGTACAAGAGGCTGAAATATTATATGCCACAGTAGAGGAAGATGAAGTACAATCTTCAAAAAGGTATACCAATAGTGATATTAAATCAAACACACAAAACAAGTAGGTGGATAAAATATTGGACTAGAAAACAATGATTTTGCAACAATGGGCCTTTGTTGAGACTTCCCACTTCCGAAAATTTCCCTCCCCTTTTCTATTTTCCTACTGTCTATTATCCCTTTTTTTTCTCTCTTCTATACTTAACCAAATTCCCCTTTCTTTTTCCCCTCTACTTTCCCTTTCTGGTTACTTTACTTAGTCATTTTTTCGAAAATATATAGGTGCATGGGTTGGCGGACTCACGAGTTCACATTTCTACTAATGATTCTATATCACCAGTCCGACCGACCACTTCCTCATTCCATACTTAGCCACCTTTTTGATTGTGGGTTCCTAGGTTGGCGAGCTCAAAATTGCGCTTATATTGTTCCATGTCCTGCAAACAACACCCAGAGTTCCACAATATACAAATTGACAGCCGAACTCCCAGGCTAGCAGGCTCAAGATTGTGCTTCTATTGTTATGTGACCTACAAACAACTCCTGGAGTTTCGCGATATACAAATTGACCGCTAGACTCCCCCATCATGCCCTATTCCGTGTTACACATTTTTGCACTCAAAATGTCTGAAACATACAATTTGACTGTCGATTCCTCATGTTTCCTAAGTATCCCTTGACACCATATTTCATACTCCATCCTCTTTGAACCTGTATGTGACATCCAAAAAAATTATGGACAATATACAATGCATATGCTTATTTAGTCATTCTCATGCTCATGTACACATGCCGGTATCAGAAAAATTTGGATGAGTGACATGGGCATGAGTATTCAATCATCGCAAACATCAACAGAACGAAAAGGTCAAAGGTAAAGATTCATACATTGTTCTCTTACTATGTTTATTAAACAAATATACCAAGTTATTTATTAATCTATGCCATGATAAATATGTTTATGTCATCTGCAACACATGCTTTGCAATTCACAAGAAGTATCGATTAGCGCAAGTGAAATGCCCAACATAGTGCAAGATCCGCAGACTAAGAGGTATGGTTACAAAACTATGACCTGCATACTTCATCCAAAATGTGCATCTACTTGTACATTTATGCCAAAAAAAAAAATGATACAGAATGACATTCACATTACTTTTTTAGTTCAATAAATGTCACAAGGTCTAAACTTATAACACCCAATATAGTATCGATTGAAGGATTGAAAAGCCGTCGAACTGGACAAGTGTTCATCGGGGACATAATGTTCGTGTATAACACTTACTTAGACAAGGAAAACAAAACTAGATGCATTGTGTGTGCTGACATGACAGACAACGAAAACATGATGACAATCACACTGACTATCCCTACACAACTTGTCCAGAAACATGCAGAAAATATTTTGCCAGGTAATGGGATATCCATTATAAATTTTAATATATTGTTGAAAACGGTATATGACCATGGTGATTGTGATCGGATTATATCACTCAATGAAACAAGTATTGTGGAAAATTTTCCCACGGTTTGTTCATAATATCGTTTCATACTGAACACAACAATCAACCAATTTGCACAGAGCAATGACATTTACCCAATTGAAACCATTGGTGCAATTGTNCTATGCCATGATAAATATGTTGATGTCATCTGCAACACATGCTTTGCAATTCACAAGAAGTATCGATTAGCGCAAGTGAAATGCCCAACATAGTGAAAGATCCACAGACTAAGAGGTATGGTTACAAAACTATGACCTGCATACTTCATCCAAATTGTGCATCTACTTGTACATTTATGCCAAAAAAAAAATGATACGGAATGCCATTCACATTACTTTTTTAGTTCAATAAATGTCACAAGGTCTAAGCTTATAACACCCAATATAGTATCGATAGAAGGATTGAAAAGCCGTCGAACTGGACAAGTGTTCATCGGGGACATAATGTTTGTGTATAGCACTTACTTAGACAAGGAAAACAAAACTACATGCAGTGTGTGTGCTGACATGACAGACAACAAAAACATGATGACAATCACACTGACTATCCCTACACAACTTGTCTAGAAACATGCAGAAAATATCTTGCCAGGTAATGGGATATCCATTATAAATTTTAATATATTGTTGAAAACGGTATATGACCATGGTGATTGTGATTGGATTATATCACTCAATGAAACAAGTATTGTGGAAAAAGTTCCCATGGTTTGTTCATAATATCGTTTCATACTAAACACAACAATCAACCAATTTGCACAGAGCAATGACATTTACCCAATTGAAACCATTGGTGCAATTGTCACACTCAGGAGAAAAGTTGGCTTGCAACACATTCTCCCTATAAAATATGGAGAGTCGAGAATAAAAAGGAAATGGTATCATTCTCCTTATCCAATTTTTTCCTTTACTTTCACATGCTCATATATCTCAGTATGTTACACAACTATTACATTGTTCCATGTTGAAGCTGCAATTGTTCAACACCTATTCATATTTGTTTTCCTCAATGGAACAATGATTGCATAAAGGGAAATTTCCACTTATGATCTTCAAAAATATAACAAAGAAAAGAGATGTTAAAGAAATGATCTTTTGCACAACCCAAGCAACATTTGTAACAGAATTGAGAACAGACATAGTACAAGATCTCAAGAAACTAACTAGCTCTACAACTGTTGTGCATATACATCTACAATTCCATCCACACTTTGCTCATAAAAAATGTCTTTAACAATTTTGTGCAGCTTTTTTGTTGTACACTTGTATATTATATTGTTTAATATATTAACTACTATGCTCACGTGTGTAGGTTGAGCGTGTTTTGGTTGCAGCAAATGCACACTCGACCCCCTTCGAGCCTATATGTGCCAAATGCAATTCTCCTTCTTCAGCCTCTTCTTTCATAAATGATGTCACAATTGATTTCCTACGATGCAGTAAAAAATTGCCTTACATATATAGAGATTTCCTCAACGGTGTCATTTCAACCCTCAGCAACACAATTGTACATTGTACAATTAGACAACCTGTATTACAAGATGTTCTTCCTGGGTTGGCATAATTTCCATATGAAGTATAGCTGCAGAAAAAGGAAAACAATGTCTACATGTTACGCAACTTTCGCGTCCATAGAAAATTTACATTAAATGAGGACAATGCCATACTGCATATCATCTGAACAAAAAAAAAAATCCATATCATGCGTTGACAATAAACGAAACAATCTCATCTGTAAACGTCCATGCTACCCAATGATGATATGAATAGATTTTTGCAGTGCCATGGAAAATTGAACTGGAAACACATAAGATTGTTCAGTCCAAGAATGAGAAGCATGAGGAAAGACCTCATACAAAGTATCCAATTGTGAATAAATCAGGTCCATCCTTTGAGTTTTCAAAATGGCTTGCTCCTCTGAACAGAACCATTAGGCCTTTTCAATAACGTTGCAAATTTGGAATTGTTCTAACTCCATTAAGTTAAATGCTGACACTCTTTTCCAGAACTAGTAATGTTAGAACATTGTCAGGTCAACATGATCTTGGTTCATAGTACTATCAGAAGCAAATGTTCAAAGTGATATTGGTTCATAGTAATATGGTAATAAATAAATTTATTGGTGCCCATTTGGGATTTGGTTATAGATGGGATATAATGCCCAATCTCTGTTGATTTTTTCTTGTCTTGTGTTTGGTAGACTTTTGTTCATGTTTTTTTGTACTGTAGTTCAATGTTCTCATGGGACCGGTTTTTGAATAATGGTTTGATGATAGATTCAGGATCTTAGCTATTTTTCTATGATCTTAAATAATATACAAGACCTTTCTTGTCTTTTATTGTAATCTCTGTGAAGAAAATGTAATATGTAGTTCATTTTAGCACTTTTACTTTATCGATGAAATTACCAAAATTCTTCTTCAGAAATATTTTGAAATAAAAGAATATATGCTAGGTGAAGTCCAATGCAACTATGATATCAACCATGGAAAATTAAAATTAAAATCCGTCGTTGTTATACTTAAGGTGAAGTTGACAGTACAATAATTTTACTTGAACAACCCTCCATTGATGTTTCTATAGCTTTTCGATGTTTCTCTTATGCAAACACATCCTTGAAAGTATAACCATGACTCGCTTTCTCTATTCCTTGATTGAAGAGCCCGTTCACCTGTATAATGCACTTCATAGTTACTATTAATACCATCAATGGGGATTTGTTAAGACCAATTCCCGCTTCCAAAAATTTCCCTCCCCTTTCTTTTTCCCCTCTACTTTCCCTTTCTAGTTACTTAGTCGTTTTTCGGAAAATGTCTAAGTGCACGGGTTGGTGGATTCACACGTTCATATTTTCACTGATGCTTTTATATCGCGAGTCTGACCGACCTCTTCCCCATTCCATACTCAACAATTTTTTTGATCATGGGTTTCTAGCCAGGCAGGCTCAAGATTGTGCTTCCATTATTTCTCCCCCTGCAAACAACACCCAGACTTCCCCGATATACAAATTGACAACCAAATTCTCCTTTCTTTTTCTCCTCTACTTTCCCTTTGTGGTTACTTAGTAATTTTTCTGAATATGTCTCATGCTTTTATATTAGGAGTCAGACCGACCGCTTCCCCATTCCATACTTGGCCACTTTTTCCATCATCGGTTCTCGGGCAGGATTTCTCAACATTGTGCTTCCATTGTTCCGTGACCTACAAACAACACCTGGAGTTCCATGATATACAAATTGACCGTCGAAGTTCGCCATCATCCCCTCTTCCATGTTACACATTTTGCAATCAAAATTTCAAAGACCTACAATTTGACCATCGGGACCTCACATCTCCTGAGTATAACTTGTGACCCTATTTTGAAGCATGACTGGCCGCTTTCCATACTTGGCCATTTCTTGGAATCTCTTCCGCGGGTCATCGGGTTGGCAGGTTTATGAAATTTCCAATCCTTAATCGCTCTTCTCCATCCCTGCCACCTTCACATTTATTTCTAGATATGATAACAGCTCATCATGCAAGAACCGCAAAGATTGCCATTAATATCCGAAAGGCTCAAGCAGATCTGCCATTAATATGAATCAAACCAATATTTACAAAGGGTTTTATTATCCCTTCTGAGTGTTCATTTCAAGCATCATAGAATCTCTTTCACGCGTCGTCTAGTTGGAGGCTTCACGAAATCTCCAATCCTTGATCGCTCTTCGTCGTCCCCTCCACCTTCACACTTTTTTATAAGTATGCAATTAGTAATATTTAATGGTAACAACTTATTATGCAGGAACCGTAGAAATTGTCATTAATAAGTGAAAGGCTCAAGGAGATCTCCCATTGATATGCATTAAACCAAGATTTGTGGAGGGATATATTATCCCTTTCGATGGTTCATTTAAAACATCATCTAGAGAAAACGAACATGCTCATCAACTTATGGCAGTAGCTCGACAATAGTTCTGTCAAGATACAGTAAACACCTTTGGGAATGATGACCATAACTTCTAGTGGTCCAAGGAATATTCTTACTACTCATCTCCTTCCGCCTAGAAGCAAGTAAGGATATGGTCCCTTGGTTCACCGAGAGATATATTTCAAGCCAAATAATTCCAAGGCAACCCCCCATGCTCAATCAACCCCCCCCCCCTACGTTGATGGTCAGCACAGAGGTTGATGTGATCGATTTCAAGCTAGAAGAAGATGATCTGATGGATGATGATACATCGATCGATGATGGCAATGTAGACATTTTTCCCACTCTTGCACCCAAATTGAAATCCACCATAACAGGGTGCACTTCCCATATCGACGATGGCGGCCCTAACAATACCAAAGGAAGGGGTTTCAGAAAAGAAACGGACATTGAATGCAATACCGGCTTTCCATATCAAGAGTTTGAGTCTCTTGACTTGGATGACGGTCCTCGCCCTCAGATATGTATCCTTTCCTTTCATTTTTAGGGTTTTCGATTGGGTTTGTATTTGTCCCTGGTGCAGGTTGTGTCCTTGAAGTCTTTGATTGTAAGGAGATTGTCTTTTGGTGCACCAAGAGATTTATTTCAAGCCAAAGAATTATTCATTTGCAGGACCACTTGCCTGTTCTTTGAAGATACAATTAAAATATTAGGGGGTGAGGACCAGAACTCCCAGTGGTGCAAGGCATATTCCTACTACTCATCCCCTTCCGTCCAAAACAATGTAATTTGGACCTATGGAATTGCTCGTGCAGGTTGTGTCCTTGAAGTATTTGTCTATAAGGAGGTGGTCTCTTGGTCCCCTTCTTCCCAGAATGAAGTAATTTGGACCTCTGGAATTTCTCGTGCAGGCTATGTCCCTAAAGTCTTTGACTGTAAGAAGGTGGTCTCTTGGTGCATCGAGAGACCTATTTCAATCCAAAGAATTATTCCACTACAAAACCACTCTCTTGTTTCTTTGTCACCTCATGTCTTCCGTAACATGTTAATATTGTTGCAACCAACATTGACCTTCAGAGGAGAAGACTGCAAGGAGTTCCTAAAAAATCATGATAATCAATTTTGTATGCATGTTTAAGAGCATGTCGATGCCTCCCACATGTTGTCGCACTAGATGAACAACACATAATTGTATGCATGTTTTGGTTTTGTAACTCCTCTACCTATATTTATGACAAGTATGTTCAATGCTTCGGTGAAAATAACTGAGTCCAATGTCTATGGATAAATATATATTACCCACTATTTTTATTATAGATTTACTATTAAAAAAATTCCTCAGAATCTTGGTTGGTGCTTTTTTGTTGGATTTAACACCTCTTCTCATTTGCATGGTTTGATAGTATCGTAATTCTTAAATATTGTATTGAATCAAGTAATTTGATCAAATATGAATCATTGAACAATTATATGACAATGCATTGTGTCGATCACATGAGGCTTCTATGGAAACATAGATGAATTTCACACAATTTCAAACCAACATTCAATTATATTCGTAATGTAGATAGAACATTGCAACACTAATTCACGATGTGGGAGTTGGGGCACCGCCCAAGAAGTTTCTTTCTCATATCAACCTTGTTGAGAGAATGATCTCTTATTTCACTCTTGCTTCCTTGATTCATTTACTTGAAAAGGAAACATATTATTGGTTGTCCATCCCCTGGCCTCTATTTGAGCACTTTTACTTTATTAATGAAATTATCAAATTTCTTCTTCGCAAATATTTTGAAAAAAAAAAATGATATATGCTAGGTGAAGTCAAATGGGGCTATGGAATCAACCACAATATTAAAATTCAAGTCCATCATTGTTATACATACGGTCAAGTTGACAGTACAATAAGTTTATTTCTATATATGCAATTATTAATCTTTAATGCTAACATCTCATCATGGAGGAAGTTAATACTTAAAATAATATTTCAAGGCATTAAACAATGTATCAAAAACACAATTACTCCCACAGGTTACAATAAAAACAAATATTCAATAAAGTATTGGTTGACGCACCTCAGTCACCTGAAATGACCAATAGCACAATATACGATATCGACCTCCCTATTATCGAATCAACAAAGATGAATATTATGGGATCAGATAATTTTTTGTTTGTGTGAGAATTGAATTGGAAAAACTTGTTACTTATTCTACTTTTTTAAGGCCTTATCACAGTAAGAATGAAAACTTATCCTAACCCATTGTTATCGACAGAAGCCAAACATCAATAGCGCTTGTAAATCAACTATACATAGTTATAGCCAAAAATCAAGTTATATTTTATATTTTCATTTGCTCACACCCTTTTTAATGATACAACCACAATAGAAAACGAGTATGTGTATAAAATATTGGACTAGAAAATGATGATTTTGCAACAATGGGGCTTGTTTGAGACCAATTCCTTCTTCTGAAAATTTCCCTCCCCTTTTCTATTTTCCCACTCTCTTTTATCCCCTTATTTTCCCTCTTCTATACTAAACTGAATTCCCCTTTTTTTTTCCCTTCTACTTTCTCTTTCTGGTTACTTGGTCGTTTTTCCGAAAATGTCTAGTTCCGCGGGAAATGTCTAGCTGCGCGGGTTGGCGGACTCATGGGTTTACATTTCCACTTATTCTTTTATATCACGAATCCGATCGACCTCTTCCCCATTCCATACTTAGCCACTTTTTCGATCGCGAATTTGCGGGAAGGTGGGTTCTATATTGCATTTCCATTGTTTTGTGATCTACAAATAGCACCCAGACTTCCGCGATATACAAGTTGACTGTTAGACTCCCATATCATCCCATCTTCTGTGTTACACATTTTGCACTCAAAAGTTCTGAGACATACAATTTGACCGTCGTGGCCTGGCGTCTCTTGAGTATCTCTAGCCGCTTTTCATACTTGGCCATTTCTTGGAACTGATTTCGTAGATCGTCATATTGGTTGGTTCATGAAATTTTCAATTCCTAATCGTTGTTCCCTGTGCCCGCCACCTTCACACTTCTTTCCAAGTATGCAATTAGTAAGGTTTGATGCTAACAACTCATCATGTAGCAACCGTAAAGATTGTCATTAATGAGAAAAAGGCTCAAGGAGACAATCATACTGACTATCCCTACACAACTTCTCTAGAAACATGCAGAAAAGATCTTGCCAGGTAATGGGATATCTATCCCAAATTTCAATATATTAGTGAAAACGAGTTTGAGCGACCAATTCCATATTCCATACTTAGCCACTTTTTCGATTGCAGGTTCTCGGACATGCGGGATCAAGATTGCGCTTCCATTGTTCACCGACCTGCAAATAGCATTCGGAGTTCCGCGATATAAAAAATGATTGTTGGACTGTCCCATCATGCCATCTTCTGTGTTATGCATTTTACACTCAAAACTTCTGAGACATACAATTTGACTGTCGGGCCCTCACCTCTCCTAAGTATCCCTTGTAGCCATATTTTGAATCTCAGTCGACCACTTTCAATACTTAGCCATTCCTTAATTTCTCTTCCTCGTCCCTGCCACCTTCGCACTTCTTTCTAAATATGAAATTAGTAAGCTTTAATGCTAACAACTCATCATGCAGATACTGTAAAGATTGTCATTAATGAGTGAAAGGCTCGAGGAGATCTCCCATTTATATGCATTAAACCAATATTTGTGGAGGGTTATATTATCCCTTCCGAGTGTTCATTTCCAACATCATGGAATGTTTTTCACGGGTCATCGGGTTGGCAGTTCACGAAATATCCAATCCTTAATTTACCTTCGCCATACTTGCCACCTTCACACTTCTAAGTATGCAATTACTAAACTTTAATGCTAACAAATCATCATGCAACAACCATAGAGACTGTCATTAATGAGCGAAAGGCTTGAGGAGATCTCCTATTCACACACATTGGACCACGATTTATGGAGGGTTATATTATCCTTTCCAACTATTCATTTCAAACATCGTCTGGAGCAAACAGACATTCTCGTAAACTTATGGAAGCAGCTCAAAAACATTTATGTGGAGATACGGTGAACATCTTCGGTCATGAGGACCAGAACTTCAAGTGGTCTAGGGAATATTATTACTACTCATCCCCTTCTGCCCAGAACGAAGTAATTTGGACCTCTGGAATTGCTCATCTAGGCTGTGTGTAGTGTACCCTTTTGCTTACCAATGATTTTAGCGCACTATGTAACAATTTGTATACACTTGCAGTGGATTTACATAACACATACAGTCTAGTATATATTCCACATGCATTTAACAGTAATTAAACACGTTTAATTCTCAGAGTAAAAACATATAATTTTACTTCTACGATTAAACAATTCCATAACATTCCATGATAATTCATATACATAGTGGAATCATGATAACATATACAACACAATCACGTGGAAATGTGATAAGAACATAATTAGATACTTATCTTGTAGCAGTGGAGAAATCCACTAACCAAATGCAGACCTTCCATGAACCTCCCAGCCGTAGACCACACTGCTCCTCAACTCAACAGTGGGTCACCCTCGAGCTTGGACTGAGCTCCACCCCAGGGCAAGGAATCCTACGCTAGGCTGAGGTTACAGGGAAAACAACACTGGAACATCTGGAAGGATTCTTCCCAAAGATGCCATCTTACGCCCACTACTGCCAGACTCTCATTCCCCACATGCTTGTTTCGCCCAGGAGTATACACCTTCACATGCACAGTCCATCGGTGCTAACCACCCTCTCTGGGTCTCGGCAATAGGCCGAATCAGGAAGTCTCAGAGCCCGTAGATGGTGCTGGTCACTCTCTGGAAGAAACCACTTCCCAGCAAACTCTTTCACTTGGAAAGAGTTGCTCACAGGCCAACAAGCCTCACACAATCCAAAACTACGTGCCACAACAAACACAAGGAAAATAGACATAGGATTCCCAAGAACTGGTTCAGTAGCCACAAGATATTCTCAGAGTCAAGATTTCTGAACAGGGTTCCCCACACGAGCTCGCTCAACTTTTCCTGGGAAAACAGAGACTCTTTCCCGAAATTGACATGGACATTTCGTTCAGGGAATGCACACACTGGTTTTCTCTCACAGACAGACTTCATGGATCTGAGCAAGGGTAAACACGCATTCTTCAGCACACCACACAGGCTTTCCCCCCCCCTGTCACAGACATACACGAGGTCTCCTGTCGACTGGCTCGTACCCCCCTTCTCAGTGCAGTCCAGGTCGAATGGAATGCGAGAGCCCCCTCCTGAGCTATTCCTTTCTGTTTTATTTGCATGCATCAGGGTGGACATTTGTCACTCTGGGAACTGTATGCGTTTCATCTGCATGCCTCCCTGTACACACCTTTCCTTTTTTCTAGGAACTTAGGATAAAATAATATGCACATGGATTTTTAGGAAATAATATTAAAATATTATTCCAGGCCTGAGGCCCCCCTAGTCTTAGCCCCTAGGCTCAACACTCAGCCCCTTTCCCACCTTCCAGCCCCTAGTTTCTTTCCCACTCTATGGACGCTCAGTCCCCCTTCACTCATTCATCGTGGTCGATCTGCACCTAGCGGTGTTTATATTTTATTGATTATTCTGCATACATACAAGTACAACAACATGCTCTTGGCCTTCAAACACTTAAGCTTCCTGGCCTAATAAACACATAAGCCTTCCGGCTTATACAAAAATTGGCTCACTAGCCTATAGAACACATTTACAATTCATTATATATATCATGATCTGTAACGGGGCTCGGCCTTGGGGACACTACAATCCCCCTCCCCTTATTTTTACACTGTCCTCAGTGCAACTTTACATCGCATCTGCAAGTTCTTCAAAATTTTTAAAAAGGTGTGGGTACTCTTCCCACATAACATCTTCATGCTCCCATGTCATGTCCTCAAGACCGTATCAGGTCCACTAGACCTTTACAAGCTCTATAGGTCGATTCCGGAGGTGTTTGCTTTTCTTGTCCAATATGCGTACAGGATGTACTTGCAGGACACCTTCTAGTTCCACCTAAATCACAGTCCAATCGATAACATGATTAGCATCAGGTACATATTTCTTAAGCAGTGAAACATGAAACACATTATGTATATTCATAGATGCAGGTAATGCAAGCATGTATGCAACTGGCCCAATCCTTTCCAGGATCTCAAATGGCCCACAAAATATTGCTACCAACTTGGCGCAACTTCCCAGCTTCAGGGAACTCTTGTTAGTTTTCACTTTCAGGAAAACATGGTAACCCACTTTGACCTCTCTATGGGTTCTATTACTATCAGCATAACTTTTTTGCCTGTCCTGGGCAGCTTTCAGATTCTGTTTGATTTTTATCATTTGATCTTCCATCTCTTTGAGTAGTTCAGGTCCAACTACTACTCTGTCAGCTGGATTATCCCAACTCACTGGAGTGTTGCACTTTCTTCCATAAAGCGCTTCGAATGGGCTCATCTTCAGAGATGTATGATACCCATTATTGTAGGCAAATTCTACCATATGCAAGTAGTCTTCCCACCTTGATGGTT